>CAUYSK010050064.1:0-22194 GCA_963575035.1 Avahi laniger | reverse complement strand
TCTTGGATAATTTTTTTAAAACTAAAATAAAGAGCTAAATTTACATCTGTACTTTTTTGATAGGGCTCATAGAAACACCAGAGCTCCCTATTCTAAATGCGGTTCTCAGAAAGTTTAAAATATTGGAAGAGACGAGAATTTAACTGATGGTAGTGGCAAAATCAGAGGCACACAATCCATTTAAATAGATTATTATTTTTGAGATTTGCCCTTGTTACCTTTCTCTTTAATCCTCGAAATTCATCATAATACTAAATAGTCATAAGTATAACCATACGATATAGTTTAATATTGACTGGTTTGATAAATAGTTGTGAGTTGTTTGGGCTATTGATAGAGCTCAGGGTATCATGGGATCCCTGACTTGGGATGAGGGTAGAATGTGAGCTTATTTTTTAAATTGACCTTTCTTTAGATAGGTCTAGATTAGGTAATAAAAATGTTGACTCTATTATTGCTTATGTTGTTTATAAATCCTTTTCAAATGTGTGATCGAAACAACTTATTTGAATTCCAAGTTGCCAAAATACTAATCATTTGGATTCATAATCCCACATTTTAATTACCCCAGTATATTACAAAACTTCAAAGATAATATAAGATTTCTGAATATCTACTTGCAGTGGTCTTATTATTTTTGCTTATGAGTTTCTAAAAATAACAAATAGTTCTATATACAGTCAGTAATGACTTAGCAATGGGGGATATATTTTGAGAAATGTGTTGTTAGACAATTTTGTCTTTGTGTAAACATCACAGACTGTAATTACACAAACTGGGATTTTATAGCGTACTACTCACCTGGGCTAAAGGGGATAGCCTATTGCTCCTAGCAGACTAAGAACATGTTACAATACTGAAAGGGTAAGTATTTGTGTACCTAAATATATCAAAACAGAAAAAGTAGAGTGAAAATATGATATTATAATCTTATGGGTCCACCATTGTATATGAGGTGTCCATTGTTGTTAAGCAAAATGTCATCATGTGGCCCAAGATTGTACTGAAACCTTTTTATTCTGTTATAAGCTACACTAGGTAACTCATATTAAATGATTCATTTTATTAAATTCTTTGTGGTCATCTTCATATAATTTAGCATAAAATTAGTGTACAAATCTTTTTGAATTTATATAATGCATTGAAATTATAAAGAAATGTAAAGACTAGCATTTTTATTCTAGCTATATTGCAACTTGTGTAATCACTCTCTTTCACAGATAGCATCAGTTAAAAAATTACATAAACATGAAGTTTTTTTTCTCATCTTCAAAAGGAATGACTAGACTATATGATATTCCTTTTAAATCTAAATTTCTAGTACATTAGGTATGTCATCCACTAACTTTAAAAGGCAAAGAAATTTATTATTGTGTAATCTTTATTTTTATGGAGGTAAACTTGATACGGATCACAAAATTTTCAGAAAAGTTACTGATCTTTTTTTATTTCTTATACCTTAGGGATAGGTAGCTACCTTATTTATTATTTCATTCCTAGTGTCTCCCATAAGTCTAGCTCATTGAAGGAAATTACTAATCATTTTATGAATGAATCAGTGCTCACATAACTAATTGTTTTATGTTCAGTCTCTGCAAATATCTGACTTTTATGTCTCCCTTCTCCATATGAATCACAGATCCCCCATAACAACTTAAAGATATTTGTTTCTTTTATTATTATGTGTAAACACTATTTAACAGAAAGCACACTAAAAACAGGCTTTATTTTAACTCAGTAAATTAAGACCAAGATAGGTAGATTTGACGTCTGGTGAGGGTCATTTCCTAGTTCATAAATGGCACCTTCCTGCTGTGTCCTCACATGGTTGAAGAAGCAAACAAACTTTTTATAAAACTTTTTGTTTTATAAGGGCATTAATCCCATTCAGCAGGGGTCTTTCTTCATGGCCTAATCACCTCCCCAAAGGTCCCACCTCCTGAAACCATCACATTGGAAATTAGGATTTCATTTAATTCTGAACTTAATATTCAGACCATAGTAGCAATACAATACTTTGTACATATTTGGTACAAATGCTAACTGCATATTTGGCATTATTTTTTCTGTTGAAAATGTGGTGTTGAGACAGGAACTAATAATCTAGTAATTCCTGTACATAATACTAATAGCTATTGTAGATTCCTCTGAGAGGTCACCCCTACTAACGAAGGCTAAGTATATACACTTTGTTTATTTCATTTCCCAGATCTATTAGTGTAGAGATCCTATTAAAATAAATTTAAAATATTCTGGCATGATATATATTTATACTAAATAAAAGCATACACTGATGATTTTTTTGCAATCATTTGCATTCATGTCATCCTTTTATTTTGCTCCTCAACTTGCACTGGACATCCACATCAAGCTTAACAATTTATAATTATCACTACCCTGTGTATCCAATTCAAAAATTGGAGATTGCTTTTATTTTATGTCAAACTTTTTTTTAACAACTCACATTTATCTAAATATTATTAATGGATGGGTATACAATATTTTGATCTGGAAAACTACATTAATTTAACATATGTTAGCCACTTTTTACTATTTTGGAATTTGGTGCTCTAATTCAAGTTTTGTCCATATTTTTTCTATCATACAGTAAAATTGATATTGTTTGATGATTCAGCTCAATGGATATTAAGTAACGCTAATGGATTTCAATTCATGTAATGACCGCTACAATTAGAATGGAAAAGAGATCCATCACCCCAATGCAAAAACTCCCTTGTGCTATTCCATTATAGTGGCACATTTTCCTAACCCTTGCCCTGACATCCATCGATCTGTGCTCCAGCACTATCATTTTGCCTGTTCAGGATTGCTTTATCAATGAAATCATATGACATGCAACCTTGGGAGACTGGCTTCTTCTGTTTGGCATACAGCCTTTAAGATTCACTTAAGTTATTATATGTATCAGTAGTGTGTTCCTTGCTGTTACTGAATAGTATTACATTGCATTGAAATATAATTCATTTAGCTACTCACCTGTTGAAGACCTATCAGCTGTTCCCAGTTGTATGGATTATGAATAGAAATATGACAAACATTTGACTATAAGTTTTTGTGTGAATGTAAGTTTGTGTTTCTCTAGCATAAGTACTTAGGAATGGGATTACTGGGATACATGGTAATGTATAGTTAACTTTATTAGAAAGTGTAAAACTATTTTCTGGAGTAATTGACATTTTCTATTTGTACAAGAAATTTGTGAGAGTTCCAATTGCTTTGTATAATTGACAGCACTTAGTATTGCCAGGACTTTATATTTCCGCTATCTTAATAAGTGTGTGGTGATGTCTCATCATGGTTTCAAATTGTGTTTTTTTAATGGCTAATGATATTTAACATCTTCTTATGTACTTATTTGCCATCCTTGTATCTGCTTTAAGGGAAATGTCCAAGTCCCGTGTTCACTCTTAATTAGGTTGTTCATTTTCTTCCAGTTTCATTTTAAGAATTTCTTTACACATTCAGGATAAAGTAACTTTGTCACATATGTGATTTGCTAACGTTTTATTCCAAGCTGTGGCTTATCTCTTCATTCTTTTAGTATTGTTTTATCACAGAATAAATCTTTTTAATTTTAATGAAGTGAACTTTTTCAGTTTATTCTCTTATACATTATACTTTGGTGATAGTCTTTAAAAATTCCTTGCCTAACATTAGATCACAAAGATTCTCTTCTACAAGTTTTAGAGTTTATATTTAGATATATGACCATGTTAGTTAATATTTGCATAAAATATGTTGGTTAATCTGTTTAAAGTTATGGTTCTTTTATTTGCACAAGGATGTCCAGTTGTTACAACGTAATTTGTTGAAGAGATTATCCTTTCTACATTGATGCTTTTGTAACTATGTCAAAAATAAATTGGCCACATTTCTGTTGGTCTATTTCTGGACTTTCTATTATATTCTATTGAACATAACAGACTTTTGCCAATGCCATACTATCTTGATTACTGCATCTTAACAGTAAGTCTTAAACTAGATAGTGATTCAAGTTTATTTGTCTTTTTAAAAATATTGGAGATATTTTAGTTCCTTTGTTTTTCCATATGAATTTTCAGCTTGTCTACATATAAAAAATTTCTTGCTGAAATTTTGATTGGAATTACATGAATTATATAGATCACATTAGGAAAAAACTGACATGATTAATATTTTGAGGCCTGTGATTCATGAAAGAAATATTTCTCTGCAATCATTTAGGTCTTTCATTTCTTTTTTTCTTTTCTTTTTTTTTTTTTTTTTTGAGACAGAGTCTCTCACTCTTTTGCCCGGGCTAGAGTGCCATGGCGTCAGCCTAGCTCACAGCAACCTCAAACTCCTGGGCTCAAGCAATCCTTCTACCTCAGCCTCCTGAGTAGCTGGGACTACAGGCATGCGCCACCATGCCCGGCTAATTTTTTTTATATATTTTTGGTTGTCCAATTAATTTCTTTCTAATTTTAGTAGAAACGTGGTCTCACTCTTGCTCAGGCTGATTTTGAACTCCTGAGCTCAAACAATCCGCCCGCCTTGGCCTCCCAGAGTGCTAGGATTACAGGCATGAGCCACCGCGCCCGGCCCTTTCATTTCTAAATATTTGGTAGTTTCAGCATACAGACTTTATTGCATTAGCTTTATAGCTACATATTTTATTTTTTGGAACTATCGTAAATGATAGTGCGTTCTTTTTCTTCTAAATTTGGTTTTCAATAGCTCATTGTTACTATATAAAAATATAATTTTTTGGTGGGATGACTTTACATACTGCAACATTGCTAAAATAACTTATGAGTCCTAGGAGCTTTTCTGCAGATTCTCTAAATTTTTCTAAGCAGGCAAGATTGTCTGCAAATAAGTAGAGGCTTAGTTCTTCCTTTGAAATCTGTGTGTCTTTTTCTTCCCCCCTTGAGTTATTTATTACATTATTTGAATGTCCATTATGATATTGAATAGCAACAAGAGAGTATGGATGTTGTCGCCTTGTTCCAGATCTTAAGGACAAACCATTCAGTCTCTCTCACCATTAACTCTGGTGTTAGCTATAGTTTTTGTTTGTTTATCAAATACCCATTATCAGATTCAGGAATTTCTCTAGTTTGCTAAATTTCTGGGAGTTTTTAACAGCAATATGTGTTTAATTTTGTCATTTTTTTCATTTTGATTATTATGATCATACAGATTTTCATCTTTGGACTGTTGATACGATTGATTACATTGATTGTTTTTCTAATATTGAACTAGTTTTGCATTGTTTGAATAAAACATTTAGTGGTGGTATGTTATTATTTCTATGTATATAGCTGGCTTTGATTTGCTAATATTTTGTTGAGGATTTTGACATCTGTGTTCAGTAAGATGACCTATCTGTAATTTTCCTTTTCTTTATTTTTTTTGATAATATTTTTTTGTTTTTGTATAGGATAATTCTGGCCTTATAATTTTAATTAAGAAGTATTCTCTCTGTTTCTACTTTCCAGAAGAGATTTTGTCAAATTCTTGGTATTTCTTTTTCAAATCTTTAATACAATTCATCTCTGGGCCAGGAGATTTATTTATTCAGAAGAATTTTAATTAAAAATTCCATATATTTTATCATTATTGGAATATTCATATTTTTTAGAATTGGTAAAATGTGGTTGTTATGGGATAAACTGTGTCCCAGAAAATTCATATATTGAAGCCCCTTGGAGATAGGGCCTTTGAAGAGGTAATCGAGTTAAAATGAAGCTGTCAGGTTGGGCTCATTCGATCTTACTGATGTCCTGATAAAAAGAAAATCTGGAAAACAGACACCAGTAGACACCAGTGGCACTGCTACCTTTCCCATAGGATTGCTTTGGAGCTAGAGTGTAAGAGAAAAGAGAGAGAGAGAAAAAAAGAAAGAAAGAAAAATAAAAGGCTCTGCATTCTCCCTGAGAATTAGAAATTTCCTTTTCTGCTCCTCAAGCCAAAACTAGAGGGCTTCTTTTGGGGCCCCCTCTGTGCCCTAGGGTCTGTTGGCAGATATTGCTTTTGCTCAGGCCACTACCATGCTTTCTGATCATCCTCAGTCCACCTGCTGTTATTTTTTTTTTTCAAAGTTCTCAAATATTTACTCTCTCTTACTGGTAATCAGAAGTTCTCTTTAATTTGAATATTTTTCTCTAAAGCAAATATTTCAGAAGCAAAATTAGAATGCAGTATTTTTACAGAAATACAATGTACTCTCTTTCCTGGGAGTACATTTTGATAGAGAGCAGTAAGGAAGTCATAAGTGATTGAGGTGGAGGATGCATATGAGAAATAGAGTTGGTATGTAGTCAAAACAGTAAGACAGGAGCCAAAAAAAAGAGAAGACAATTGTTAATACTAACAGGGGTGAAAAGAACAGTGATCTAGAAGCCAGAAAGCTTAGATTCTTGTTCGATATTTGAAGGTATTTAACTAAATGATCTTTAAGGTTGCAGCTAAAACTATTGTCATGTAGCCCTAAATGAGCTTGGCTCTTTGGTTAGTATTTCTTTACGATATAACTTACCAGAATTGCTTGTGTTCTCAGGACTAGGTGCCATAATTAACTATTTTAACAGTGTAGAGAAGGCATCGGTCTTTGGAGCTCTCCTTTAATATGAGCTTGAGTTAAAATGTGAGAGAGGTTATTTCAGGTCAAGTGATTTTTACCAACTGATTTTCCTCATGTTCACTTTGGAATAAAAAAACATATACTTACAACCATAAAATTTTCACACTTTCTGTTTTACTAAGATTATACTCTTTATAAAATACATTTTGTTCTTATAATAAATTTAGTTATTTGCATATATATTTGTACATTATACATTTTTCATAAACCTCTCACAGTGTAAATCATTATATCAGCAGTGTTCTCAAATATAATAATGATTTGAAACTTTGAAAGCATAACTTGGATTTCTGATTCAAAAAGAATATTATTTTTTTTCATTTTGGAGTATATTTCTGACAACACAACAAAGTGACTATAATCAACAGTAAGTTAGGATATACTTTAAAATAACTGAAAGAGTGGAATTGGAATGTTCCTAACAAAAGAAATGATAAATGCCTGAGATAATGGATACCCCAATTACCCTGATTTTATTAATTTACATTGTATACCTTTATCAAAACATCACATGTACCCTATAAAGATATACAATTATTATATACCCATAATAAAGAAAAGGAAAAAAGGAAAAAAGAAAAAAAAAGTAACCTTCAAAATGAAGGGAAAAAAAAGAGAGCCATCGAACTTTTAAAACCTACAACAGTTGAGATAGATAAGTCTTATTCTAGTACAAGGAAGACAAATCACGGTAGAACCAAAATTATTTAAATTGGGTTGATAGCATTTCAATTTACACAAAGCTTTTAGCCTGCTGTTATCTTTGCTTTTACCAATTTAAATGCATTAACTCCAAGGCAGATTTTAAATCGAACGTTTAAATTAATGCATTGTCAATTTGTTGTTATGGTAAAGGAAAAAATTAAGTTAGAAACATGAATGTGGAGAAATAATAACACACTCTTGATTTGCTGTTTTAATCCCAATATACTCTGCCATTATCCATGTTGCCATTACCCATGTAAACCTAATGACATCTGAAAGCAGTATTGGCAAAGCCCATTAACAATATGCTCTTCTTTAAAGCTGGAGTAAATTGTCGTTCAAAAACAAATGATATTATTGTGTATGACTGACTTGGTATGCACCTAGTACCTCTGATCACTTTAGCTAAAAGAAAGGAAGGAAACATAATGTTGTTAATTAGCATCAAGCTCATATTGAAGTGATTTTCTTTTAGATATTCAATTTCACCTTAAATGAAATATGGAGTAAATTGTTGGCAGAGTATTTAAACATGAATGGGCTGCAAAGGAATTGGTTCCTCAATACTTTTTTTTTCCCTGAACAGAATTTAAATGATATATAAACAACTTAGTGCAAGCCCAATTTTTTCCTCCCTTGGGCTTAGATGTCCTTAGGTAAGGAAGTCAAAATAATCACCACTTTTTTTCTGTCCTCTGATCTTATCCATTAAGCTCTATAACTTCTACAGTTGGAATTAAAGGAACACAGTGTCTTCGGAATAACCTCGAAGTGCTCATCTCTTAAAGTAAGATAGGTATAGTTCTGAAAAATACATATAAGCATAGATTGACATACTGAACTGTTGAGTTTAGAGTAGTCAAGTAGCTCACTTATGTCCTTAGTAGGCTAGACAGACATATAGGTAGCTCATCCTTCATTAATGTCTTTACTTGTATCTAGGTACTATTTTAGCTACAGGGAAAATGCTAATTATGAAAGAAAAAAGTAGTTTCATCAGAAATCCATAGACCAAAAAGATGTTGATAGCATTATTTTTAAATGGTCACTCCTACATGTGTTTGTGATGTTTGAATTTGACATCATTAGAATATTATTGCATGCAAAGTAGGATATATTGCCCTTTGTAGGACACAAGAAATAATTGCATAGTTTTTCTGAAGGAAATTAAGGATTGTGGGACATCAGATTTTCTATTACACTAAGTGACATTCTAGAAAAGGGAACTCCATTAATTCTCTATTTCCTAACACAACTCTGTATCTGATCAATTAATTTGTCTACAAGTACTCCTTTTCCCCCTGCATATTTTTTTCTCTCAGTTCATAAAACGCCTGCTTTTCTTTACTTCTTTATATTCCGTTCTCTTTTTAAGTGATGTTAAAATAGAGCATCTAGGGCAGATTCTTTGATAGAGATCACTTATTATTCTAAATGTTCTTCTTAAAACTGTTCCACACTTGCAATACTTGTTTTCCATATGCCTCATTTCACTATCTTATATTAAATATATAAAGAATCATAAGGATAAGCAAGCATCACATCCTATCATGGTCTATGCTCTCTTTATATTTTTTACTACAGATCTCCTAACACAGATGGTCAGAACATACAGGCTAAACGAATTTAACAGTGCAAACTTTCTTTAAGGTCTATACAAGGTAATTCAAATATACAAAAATTCTGATTTTCTTGGGAGACATCTCACATCATTTGATTCTAGATCAGATACAACAAAGAGACATCCTGGGGGAAAAGAGCGGGAAAGGTACTTCAGAAAGTATAGCCTATGGCATTGTAAAGGAGCAGTCACAGTCCACCCCCTTAGTATCCATCAAAGTCAACCTTTTATCAGCATGACTATTATTAACTGGCTTCCCTCTTGCTATTCTTACTTTTCCTCACTTGCAATATACCTTTCATATTATCCTCAGAGGAATTTTATGAAACTCCACATGCGATATTCATATATTCACCTTTGCCTAACATTCTCCCAAGCTTCCCCATAATATGCAAAATAACATTCCAGCCCATTAGCATAACACATAATGGCCTTTAGTATATTTCTCATACACATCTCCATACTTTTCTCTCTAATAAATTCTGTTCATCACATACTCTTCTGTTCTATGAGTTCTGTGCCTAGAATAAACTTTCCTGTAATTTTGTGCCTTATCTTCTTTCACAACTCTAATTATGCCATCACTTCCAAGAAATCTTCCTTTTTTCCTGAGTTTGACTTTTGTTTCCATACCAACTCCTTAGGTATCTCCACCGTTGGAGATAAATACAAGCTACTTGAAGATAAATACAAGCCATCAAATATAATAGAAGAGAACATTACTTGTCTATACTTATCATATATATTCAGCAACCAAAAATTAGGAGATGTCTTGTGTTGGGATATGGAGAGTGAACTAAGAGAGGATGAGAAATCATAGAAAAGAAAAAATTGTTATGGTTGATTTTTGTCCTTGCTTTCAGTTATTTTTTTCAGTCAATGTACCCAATCTGAATTCTGAGCTCAAAGATCCTGTTAAGGGATTAGATGCCTTCAACTTCATTCTGCTTCTAATCTTTGATTTGAAATGTATTCCTAGGAGGGAGATGTGATGGCAATAACTTTCATTACAAAATTAGATAGAACCTTAAAGTATACATAATAATGATTAAAGGTATTCATTGGGGGAAAATAACAAAGCACAAATAGTGGATGTAAATTAGAGAAAAAATTAACATGTGGAAAGCATGTGAGAAGATGGAACCTCTTCTTAGAGAAAAAGAGCAGGTGGAGAAGATGGAAAACTTCTCTCACTTTAACCTTGTGCCAATGCTAAGGCTGTTTTTTACAATGAGAGGCTAATGGGACTCGGCAGTCTAAGAGTATCTCAAACATTACATCTCAACTTGTCTGCTGAGATTTCTGAGTTAGAATTCCCTTCATGTTGGAGAGTTCATAGGTTTCTCTGGACTGGTTATATTCTTAATTTATTGGATGCATTCTATAGTATTTAACTCACATCTATAGTAAATTTGCTGCCTTGAAAATTGGAAATGGATACTCTTCTCATATCTGATAGTTAATATGTGTAAAATGGATTCCATTAGATGCTTGATGGACAGTGCAAGAAGCCACATTATCAAATCTTCATATCTGAATCAAGGTCAGAGTGTCACAAAGCTATTTATTTCCAGAGTTAGCCAATCTTGTAGAAAATCATTATGGGTCAATTGAGTGGCATCCCATGAGTAGTTAACTATATATTCTGAGAAAGCTTCTAAAACTAAGTGTTACTCATATTAGAAGTAATGAAAAGTTGTTATTAGAAAAATATATTGGAGTTTTAAGACTTTAATATTAAGTATTAAATTTTTAAGTTGTCTCTTTTTCTCAGTTTCTCTATCTTCATCTAAATGGAGATATTGCCAAAAGTTCTAACATTTAGTCTACGTAGCTGCATGCTGCATTCTTTGAAATAATGCAATATCAAACTGCAAACTAACACGACCATTGCTTAAATTTGGGAGCTGTGGTGCAGAAGTATTTTTTCTTTTAATATCTCATTGGTTAATTTATAAAATATAGTTTCTAGAAATTGTATAGAGACTGAAAATCATTCATATCAATAGAGAGCAATTTTATTTACAATTTTTGATTCACCTATTACCATACTAATAAGATTATATTTAATCTTATTAGTGACAACAAAAGTGACTCCAAAAACCAGCACACCACTCTTGTTCAATGACTATTTTGTGGTGATGATGATGAATAATTATTTATAATAAGAGAATACCTTAAAAATCTAATATAATATGAATTTAGAGAAAATATATTTTAGTAGAAAAAAAATTACAGTTCTAGATTAAAGCAATATTTCCATTATTTTAAACTCAGTTTTCTATAAAATTTAGGTAGTAATTATGTGGCACAGTCAAGAAGCAATAGGAAGTTTAGATGATGCTTTTATACTTCTATGTCATTAAGATTATTAATATTTTTAAAAAAGTTTGTTCTTTTAGACTCCTTGCCAAAATTATTAATCATCCATAAGTATACTGTAAACTGATAAACACTGGTGTGGAGTTTTCTTCTATTTAGGTCAAAGCAATGTCTGTATTCAGGTGAAAAACAACATAGAACATTGCTAGTGACATTCATGTCTGGTCAAACTTTTCTACTTCAGAACTGCTCAGAAATATCAGTTGAAACTGGAAAGTTTCTTCCAGTGATGTATTTCTCTCCTTAAATCGTATCCTTATAAGTAAGAAATGGATGAGATTGGTTGTTCTTAAACTGAAGAAGACTTTACCAACAAATTTGGTAAAAAAGATCATGGCCACAGCATCTTTAATTTCCAGGCAGTGGCCTGGAGACATTTCTTTCAGCTGGCACAGTACTAGCCTTCTTTCTGTACACACAGTCTGGAGAGTTTACTGGAGAGAAGGGTGACATATGTAGCTGATGGAGTCCTCCTCCTCACAAAGGGGAGAACATGGCCCATCTAGAATTAAGGATATTCAACTCAGCCCAAGAAATATGTTATAGATTTCAAATAAAGACATATGTTGTGTTTGGCAAAAATCAATTTCCAAAATGGTACTGACATGATTTTTTTTCTAAAATAAATCACTGAGGACTAAATAGTCTACTTAAAAATAACACAGTGACTTGATAATTATGAGTCTCAATAATGTTCACTATGCACAATATATATTTAATTGTACATGAAGTACTGTTTAATTATAGTTAATTTTGCATTCCCTAATCAATTATTATTTTACATTTGAAGATAAATATCAAAGAACAATGAAATATTTGTACCTTTCTTTCCAGAAATAATTTATTTATAGGATAGAGTGCATACAATTTTATTTAATTAGAAGGCAAATTATGTCATATATCACATCATATGTATGTTTGAAGCAGAAGAAAGAGCTAGAGAGTGACAAACGTGAGGTTTACTAGTTAGTCCTGTATATGTTTGGATTCAGTCTTTGTGTGATGAAATACCACTAAAGAACTTAAAGAGATAAATTTATATTTTATGATTTGTGTTTTAAGAATGTCAGCCTGGTGCTTTTCATTGGTGAAAGCATGGGGCCATTTATGAGGCTAGGGTAGGTGAGTAATTATAGTGGTTTTAGTCAATAGAAAAATATGTTTATAGATCCAATATATATTTTCAAATTGGAACTGATAAGATCTCATGGTAGCATTGCATTGATGTGGGTGGAAGAAATAAAAGATGCCAACTGGCTTTCTGGCTTCAGCAGATGTATGCATAGTGTTACTGTTGACTGAGATGTGGAACACTAGGGAAAGAACAGATATTTGCTGGTGAAAGAGATTTATTAATTACATTTTGAACATATCCAATATCAGATATCTGAGATTTCAAAATAAGGGAAAGTAGATAATATGAATTGGGAACTTGGAGAAGAGTTGATTGGGGGCATCATCAGCATATAGATGATAATTACCTAGGGTGAATCATGCAGGGAAGATAAAAAATGGCGAGGCCTGAGAAAATGCAACATTGGAAGTGCAGTAGAGCATGAAAACTCAGCACAATACACAAAAAGGGTCAGTCAACGAAACAGAATAATAAAAGGAGATGTTTATATTTAGAAATGCAAGAAAAAAAGAAATGGTTAACAATATTAAATATAATAAAGACATAATCTTAGTCCATTTTGTCCTTCTATAACAGAATACCGCAGGCTGGATAATGTATAATAAACAGAAATTTATTGAATCACAGTTCTGAAGGTTTGGAAGTCCAGGATCAAGAGGCTGGCATCTGGAAGGGCCTTCTTGTATTTGCCTATGGCAGCAGGGAAAAGAGAGGGTAGGAGACAGAGAAAAGGAAGTCGAACACATTTTTTATAAGAAACCCACTCCCGTAACAACAGCATTAATCAATTCATGAGAGAAGAGCTCATCTGGCCAAATCATTTCCTCAAAGTCCTACCTCTTAATACAGGTATAATAGCCATCACATTTCAACGTGAGTTTGAGAGGGAAAAAACTATTTAAACCATAATAGCATCCATTTCAGAAACATAAATAGAACTTCACTTAAAACATATTTCTTTATTTAGTACTTCTTTCAGAAGTTTATTTTTATTTTTGGACACAAGGAAATTTCAATTTTGTTACTAGCTGGCAGTTTTTACAACTTTGATAGCACACAGCCAAACTACCAACACACTTTGGGGGCTAAAATTGTCAAGTTGATGGCATTAACCAGCATTTTTAAAAGATTGCTGCTTTGAGGAATGATCTTTATTCCAGCAAGGGGGCTGGTTTTAAGGTCATTTTGTATAGTGAAGATCCAGGCATATATACCAGCGGTCTGAGTTTCATTTATGAAGAAATAACCAGTAAACATAACATATTTGGCCTCAAGGCTCAGAAAATACTAGCCACAAAAGAAATAGCTGATTCACTGCTGTTACAAGAGAATTGTTTGACTCCTTTATATAAATACCCACTATATTTCCAAAATGTATAAAAATGTCTAAGAACAAATAATCCAAATTATTAATGTAAAACACCACTTCATCCATTTGAGCTAATTTTCTATTTCAACCTACAAAAGCTATTAAGAAGTGGTAAAGCCTAGTTGAGTGTTTTATTTTATTCCTTTATTCTTGCCTTTTTAGGTAGTACTCAAATTTTAAACCACTTTGAATAACCTGAGGATTTGAAAAAATATCCAAATTCTGATATAGGACCTCTAAAATGTTGTTTGAGATTCTGCATTGCTAACAGGTTCCCACATGATGCTACTGTTTTGTGTTGTGAGCCACATTTTTTTTATAGGATTTAAAGAATTGGCTAGCTCTGAGCAGTATATGGGGTAGCTGTTCTTGGCCTTAAAAACCACAATACTTATGTTAAAAAAAACTTAATGAATGCATTTGTCATTCATTTTTGCATAACAAATTATCCCAAGCATTAATGGTTTAAAGCAATAAGCATTTAGTAACATTTTCTGTGTTTCAGAAATTCTGAAGCGGCATAGTTGAGCAGTTCTAGCTGAAGGGATCTCATGATGTTGCAGTCAGGGAGGCTTGACTGGGGCTGGGATCTGCATCCAAGGCGAATCGCTCTCATTTTTATAAGAGACCTCAGTTCCTCATCATGTAGACCCATGTATATGACTAAGTAGGAGCTTCTCAACCTAGCAACTAGCTTTCCTTAGAGCAGGCAATTCAAAAGACACTAGAGTAACACCCCTTCCTCCAAGCTGAGAAAACCAATATTATCCCCAAACATTTACAAATGTCCCTGAGTCAGTGGGGAAAATCACCTACTGTTGAGAAGCATTGAATTACACAATGGTATAGATAGAAAGAGGTAGAAATCCTTGGTGGCCACTCCAAAGTGGACCATCTGGGCTACCTCATTTTGTAAAGTAGATAATCAAAAGTTACTTTACTTGTTGAAAAATTTATAGTAGTGATTTTTTTTTAAATGAAGTCTATGACTGCATATAAAAAGGATTTGATGCATACATAGATTTAATAAGTATAGAAGTGGTAATTATATTTGTAATACAAAAGGCATTATGCTGCTAGAATTATTAACAATATGTTATTATGCAGAAGAAACTCCAATTCCCATACAGAACACGAAGCAAAAATCTATTTATCATGGTTTATTTCTTGTGTGATTTATTTCTAAATTCAAAAGGCCAGAGCACACACTGTAAATGGAAGAAACATGAGTCAAACACACCCACACACACACACCATTTAACATAGATTAGCCTAAAACATAACACATTTTGTGCCAAATTCTGAATCTGCTCCATTTTAAAGATTGCTGACATGATAAATGGCCAAAATAACTTTCTAGCATCAGGCATTCCCAAATAACTGGAAAACAAAATATTTTTAATGTTTCTAAAAGTTTTGGAAGGACAAAACAATTATTTTGGTAGAAGGGACAACAACCTGAACACTATGGTCCAAATCTTGTGATTTCCTTGCTCACATTTCCTAAAAGGTCCTTTTCATTTATCCAAAACTTATTGATCCTTCAAAGCTCATCTCTAGCTACAACTCTTCCTGGAAGGTTTCTGCAACATTCTGATTATCATCTTTGAGATCCAAAATTAGAAATTATTTGGCAATGAGATTGTATCCCTCCTGTGGCTATGTATCTAGATATGTATGTTTCATCTTCTGAATGAAATTATGAATTATTTCACATCAAAACTTATGCCAGTTGATTTGCTTTAGCTTTGTAGGTTTCCTAAAACATTTGTTAATTGACTCTTCCTATTTCTATGGTTTGATTGTTCATGTCCCCCCAAAATGCACATTTTGCAATTCTCACCCCCAACATGATGGTATTAGGAGGCAAGGTCTTTGAAAGGTAATCAGGACGTGGGAGCAACGTCCTCATGAACATAATTAGTGCCCTTATAAAAGAGGCCAGAGAAAGATCCCTTACCCTTTCTACCATGTGAGGACACAGCAAGAAGACACCATCTATATGAGCCAGAAAGTGGGTCTTCAGCAGGCACCAAATTTGTCAGCTCCTTGATCTTGGACTTTCCCCCTCCAGAACTCTGAGCAACAAATTTCTGTTATTTATAAGCTGTCAAGTTTATTGATACTTTGGTATAGCAGCCCAAATGCACAAAGACACAGAGAGACTGGAATTTTGTTTTCAATAATTATCAGGAGTAGATACAAATTTTGTGCCAACTAAATCTTATGTAAATTTGGCAATCCTTTTGAAGAAAAATAATACAGCATTGTAAATACTAGATGAGGTACAAAAATATGAATACAGTCCTAATGGCTCCACCCAGGGCATTGGAAGGAGTCCCTATAAGGCTACAGTTCCCAACCTCCGGGCTGTGGACTGTTACTGGTCCGTGACCTGTTAGGAACAGGACTGCGCAGCAGAAGGTGCACAGCAGGAGGTCAGTGAAGCTTCATCTGTATTTACAGCCGCTTCCCATTACTGGCATCACCGCCTGAGCTCTGCCTCACCGCATTTGCCCCGACGTGGAAAAATTGTCTTCCATGAAACCGGGCCCTGGTGCCAAAAAGGTTGGGGATGTCTGCTAAGTGAACAAATGTCATGAGACTTAGTCTTCATCAGTTTCCCAATAAATCCATCTTCGGTAGGCACTCAAATATTTGCTTAAATGAATGAAATCAACTTTGCCGAACCTAAGTTTTAACTAAATAATGATAATAAAATGACTTGTCCCATAGAGATATTGAGAGAAAACTATGACTAAATACATGTAAGATGCTAAAAAAAGGACCTGGAACACAGCCCTCAATTAATTATTAGTTATCAATGGCTTTGGAGGTTAGGCAAACAGAAGAGTTAGGAAGTTTTTTGTTCTTTTTTCCCCAAAGAAACTTATCCAAATTCTTTCTCTGTTTCAGAATTAAGCAATATAGTAAAGGAAAAGGATACTTAAACACATTTCTGCCAAGGATCCCATATTAGAATGCATTAATTTATCAGGTTTGTGGATTTGCAAGAGACTTGAAAGCAATCTCATACTAATGAAAGCATTTTACAGTAATATAGGTCCCCTCCTTTGTGAGTCCCCAAAGAGCCCTACAAACTTCTTTCATACAGGGATCATTTCATCACTGAAATGAGGCCATTTCCAGGGCTGATAGCAGCAGTCAAGTAGACAATCCACACAGAACATATGGTACAACAGTGGGGAGAAAAGTGATTTTGGTGAAGAAGAGCAGAACAATTCTTACACTTGTGAAATATGTCTTGGATGTCTTTAATACTCATTCACAGCCAAAATAACATGAAATATCAAGACCAGGGCTACTCAGACCAATAAACAACACAGCTTGAAGTACTATATGGCATTCGTGAAAATCAGATCAGATATTGAAATAATGTCTTCTGGAAGTTTTATCATTTCAAGATAGATTTATTCAAATGGGTATCCCTTATATCTGCTTTCAGAAGTTCAGACTGTCTTCAAAGCAAGGTGAATATTCTGTGTAAATGTGGATAAAAAATTATTTTTATTGGAGCAAAGTTAGCATACCAGGAAATTCCTTGCTGGTGTGTCTGCATCTCTTCAGTGCAAAATGACAAAGGAAATATTATAACTTTCAAGTTATGTCAAGACATCAGTGTGGTAATGGTAAAACTTGAAGGTGATCTCATTCAAGTTGAAGGATATTGTGCAGCATGCTATTGTACAGCACATCCTAATAGGAGAATTCATTTACTTTGAAGTGAATTGAGGTGTTTTTTTTTCTCCCCATAAATTTATGTTTGGGTGTGAATAAGTAATCTTACTGGCAGCCTCACTGTGCATTTGTTATGGGAATTTTCAATGTCATGCATTATATGATTTGTATCCTCAAATAGTTTCAAATAAAAGTTGTCTGCTGCTTTCTGGTAGAGTGCCAAGTGAATGAATATGCGTTTGATTTGCTATCTGTACATATAGTTTTACATCTTCTATAATTAACCTGTCAATCTAGTGTCTCCTGAAAAACTGCTGCCAGATATTGTGAAGTGTATTAAAAGCTAAGAATTCAGGTGGCAATATTGATATTTTTTCATACTTGTAGCCTAGTTTTCCTTAATATACTAAGACCAATTTAATTTTTAGTATTATGTGTCTTGTTTAATTTTCCACCTGGGCTATCATTTCACATGCAAGAAAAATAAAAGCAAACCAATTCCACTGTAACATTCATGAAAATAAACAATCAGACTTTACCAGGGGAGAATATAGAGACAAGAAAATGAGGTACAACTTTCTGTTAACTTAGACTGAACCCAGAATTCGTACATTAATCTATCATAAATTGCAGAATCATTAAGTTATCGAATGTGATGTTTAGCATGAGGTTAATGTATCCAGTTAATTATGCTTTCTGTTATAAATAACAGTACTCATTAAATGCAAGCAATTCAGTATATGAGCTTCTTAACATGAATAGCAAGTTAATACAATACTAACAAGGCTAAAAATTTATTAGAAACCACAACTAGAGAATCTACGTTGGATAAGTTGCATAAGGAAGATTGTGAGCAAGTGCTTTGTGATGTTAGGGAATTTACCTAAAATTCCTGAGTCTTTTGTTTTTTTGGAGGAAAGAAGAAATGTCCGTCCTTACCAGTTGTGATTCATTCTACATGGCAGGTGACTTAGAAGCAGCAATTGAATTGAAATGAGAGGCTAGAAGCTTGGACTGGTTTAACTTAGGTTTTATATGTGGATTTTGAATTTGTTAGAAAACTGATGAAGAGCACAGTGAATCTAACTTCCTCCACAATACCTGACAAAATTTGGCATTACTTCTCAAAGAACTTTTTAATGGTAAAACATGAGTTTCTGTAAATATAATATGTTTTACTTATGTGTATTACTGTGAGACTTCTGAACTAAGTCAGTTCAAATGAATTTATGGATAAAACTATGCAGGACAAAGTTCACTAAAAATGGAATGACTACACAAGCATATCTCTCCATTTTGGTTATGGGAAATATTTACATTTAGTAGTCAGTTGATACAAAGATTGTACAGGTAAGATAATAGAAAGGACTCACAAGAATGCACATATAATAAACATTAAAGATTCTAATCAAAATAAAGAATAGAGTTTAGTAGAAGAAAGAAAAAGCAGGCAAGCATTTGGTACCTAAGAGACCTCCAAGTTCAGCTCTCCCTAGTCTTTTTTAAGTATTACAAGAGGCGGTTCATTTCTGGATTATGAACTATCAAGATATTCAGGAGAATCTTTGTTTCAACAGAGTTCTAGCTGAAGTTTTTAGTTTTTTTTTTAATTTTATTTTTTAATTTTTTAATGCACCCTTGCTTACGTAGTAAAACTGGACTGTTTACATCTACCAGATGTAAGCCATCTATCTACACATTCCCAAATAGTGGTCTTTAGTTCTGCCACAGGAGTTCCAAAATTTAAAGAGTATATTAAAAATTACTAGTTAGCCTATCTCATCTTTATCATGGGCATGAGTCTATGCCTGACTTCAGTTAACCCCAGAGAGAATTACAAGGCTATCTCTGTCTAGCTGTAAGATAACTCTACCTCATATGGTTGATAAACGAGAATTTTTTTCTGGCTGTGTAAACATAGCCAAACATTGTATCTGTACAATCATCAGTTAAACTAGACAAAAAAAAACAAACAAAAAAAAAACAAAGAAAACACTAATATTTAAATAAAATGACATAATCTTACATATCTACTAGGTAAAAAGCCAATTTGATTAGTGTTGCCTTTGTAATAATATTGGTGCTTTGGAATAAAGATCATGCACCTTGAATATATGGTCATATTTAGCAAATTATATATAAGTAAATAAATGCTTTATTTAAAATTTCAACTAATTCAGCTGTCATCAATTTTCAGTCCTAAGGTGGATTAGCCTCTAGAAAATGTGTCAATAGAAGAAAATTGTCATGTTTTTCCCCTTGATTGGTCATCAAGGAATATTAACTCATGAATTTTTAGGCTAATAATAAAATATGGAGAATTGGGCACCCAGATTGTATTTGCCAGCTATAAATCATGTTGTCAGGCTTATCCAGAATCCCCATGGGTAGAAACATCCTGGAAGCGTCCAAAGACAACTGCCAGTTATGTGCAGAATTGGATCAGTGTCTCCTAAGATTTGAAGCCACCTACATTTGTTGATCTACTGTGTAGATAATAAAATCATATTACTCTGACCTTGAAGTCTTAGTTTTAGAGAGATATAGTTTCTATAGTATGAATAGAAAACTCCAAATTTTGCTCTTGTCAGGAAGAATACAAGGACAGGCTTTGGAGAGAGGTATTTGATGTTAGATACTAAAGAAAATACTCAAAGTTTAAGAAAACAGAGGTTTTTGAATGGCCTCCAAAAAGTCAGTGTCTCTCTCAGATTTTTAAATTACAAGATATTTAATATGTCAACTATGTTACATAAAGTCTTTACTTATTCTTACGTAATGATAAACTGTTTTTTTTAAATGTGTCTTTAATAAAAATCTTTTAAAATGCACAAACAGATATTAATTAGAGTTGCTGGGAGCTTCTTAGGGATATATTAACATAACATAATTTCTGTCAGCATCTCCAAAGCCACTTCCAATGAACATGCAATATAAACAAAGCAGCTTTAAGACAAATCTCCTTTTCAACTAAGTTGTTGCTCTCGGGAATCACCAAGTAGAAATTCTGAAGTCTCCACTGAGAGCTTGATTTTCTTATCTAAAATGAAAATGCCTCATTCCATAAATATTGTTGAGTGCTTCCTAAATGTGAGGCTTTAAGGTTAGCTCTTGCAGAGATAAAAACGATAAACAAACCATGATTCCTGACCCTAAGAAGTTAACAATCTAGCGAGGAAGATAAGCCATTATAAAGACAGCCATAATAGAAGCTACAGCGAGATAGCTGCTATATCAGAATACTGATAAATTGTGGTAACCCTTCAAATAAAGGAGACAGAGTTTACCTTTGGCCAATCAAGTCATGTGAGTGTGGCACAATGAATGGACAGGCAACCAAAATGTATAAGAAGCAATTGACCTGGGGTAATTGGAAAGCTAATGACCTCATTTCCAGATCCATTTATATGTTCCTACTTCCACTGATGCAATATGATTTAGACATTTAGGTAATATTCATTAGCATCAAACAAAATCAGATTTTATATTTGTCTGGTTTATTTAATCAATGAAGATGATGAAATCAAACAAAATGAACACAGTATGGATTTTCGGTTTGACTTATCTTCCATTACAAAATAAGACACAAAGGCACTTAATACAGTCATTTCCTCATGATATTTTTATTTTATATTATTTTAATATAATCTGTTTATGAAAATAGAGATATTTCATGCTATTTTCCCCAGTAAAACATACGCTGATGATACCTGGATAGTAATATGGTTTTAGAGGACCTGGGCTAGAATTTTTTCTTCCATTTAAACATATTCATCTTTCTGAAAGATGAGCATTGCATGTATATAATGAGTTTTATCACTAAAAAATACTTTTTAAAAGCACTGCTGTAGGAAAGCAAATTTTATTCAGAAATTTTATTGAAGATCAAATATGCATGTATCATGTTTCAACTAAATAAATTTTCACAAATTGAACATCATCGAAAACCTGTATCCTGATCAAGACACAAAATATCAACTTCTCAGAAGCTCTTCTTGTATCCTCTACTAAATGCTATCTTCCATGCCTCAAAGATAATTACTATCCTGACCTCTAATGACATAGATTAATATTGCTGAATTCAATTTCATATATATTATTGAGAATGCTTTTGTATTCAGCTCTTTACTCAAACTTACATTCCTGCAATTTAATCACATTGCTCCATGTAGTTTTTTTTTTTTTTTTTTTTTTCTGAGACAGAGTCTCACTGTGTTGCCCGGGCTAGAGTGCTGTGGCGTCAGCCTAGCTCACAGCAACCTCAAACTCTTGGGCTCAAGCAATCCTTCTGCCTCAGCCTCCCGAGTAGCTGGGGCTACAGGCATGCGCCACCATGCCCAGCTAATTTTTTCTATATATTTTTAGTTGTCCGATTAATTTCTTTCTATTTTTAGTAGAGATGGGATCTCGCTCTTGCTCAGATTGGTCTTGAATTCCTGAGCTCAAACAATCCGCCCGCCTCGGCCTCCCAGAGAGCTAGAATTTCAGGTGTGAGCCACCACGCTCAGCCTGCTCCATGTAGTTTTAGTCCATTTTTTCTCACTGCTTTATTTTGTTCTATTGTGTGAGCATACAGTAATATTTACATCTATTTTACTGTTAATGAATATTTGAAAATTTTCCAATTTGTGGCTTTTGCAAATAATACTGATATCAAT
>CAUYSK010050058.1:0-11552 GCA_963575035.1 Avahi laniger | reverse complement strand
TGGGTGTGGCTGGAGATGGAGGTGGGAGCACAGTTAAGCAGGGCGTTAGAGACTCAACCGAAGGATTTTCAAGCTCTTTCTAAGCCATTAAAGGTTTTCCCATGCCAGAGAATGCCATTATCAGCTCAGTGTTTTGTTTTTATTTTGAGACAGAATCTCACTCTTTTGCCTGGGCTAGAGTGAGTGCCCTGGTGTCAGCCTCGCTCACAGCAACCTCACACTCCTGGGCTCAAGCAATCCTTCTGCCTCAGCCTCCCGAGTAGCTGGGACTACAGGCATGTGCCACCATGCCTCGCTAATTTTTTCTATATATTTTTAGTTGTCCGATTAATTTCTTTCTATTTTCAGTAGAGACGGGGTCTCGCTCTTGCTCAGGCTGGTTTCGAACTCCTGAGCTCAAACAATCCACCCGCCTCGGCCTCCCAGAGTGCTAGGATTACAGGCGTGAGCCACCGCGCCCGGCCATGAATTCTGATTCTTTACCTTCTTTTGTTCCTTTCATGTTGTGTGTCAGGCTGGGTTGACTAAACCTACAGAAGTTGCTCAGTGCGCTTCAGCTGAGGGGGGTAAGATCCAAACTATATCTTCATTTCCTCCCTTTTCTTCCTCCCAGGCCTTCTACACATTTTTTTTTTTTTTTTTTTTGAGACAAGGTCTCGCTCTGTCTTCTGGGCTAGAGTGCAGTGGCATCATCACAGCTCACTACAACCTCAAACTCCTGGGCTCAAGCAATCCTCCTGCCTTGGCCTCTCAAAGTGCTGCCACCGTGCCTGGTGGACACCTCTACTGTATTCTTACCTTTACTTTTATTTATGGCTAATTGAGAAAGGCTGTGGTGCTAAACTACGATTGTATAGTCATTCTCTGTAATGGCCAATCAGTCTCCCTTGTTGATTGCCACACACCAATCCCCTAATAGTTATGAACTACCTACCTTGTAACTACTTATGTGCTCTGAGTGAGGAGATGTGTCAGGTTCATTAAAAACCATACAACTATTAGAATCAACTCAAAGTTTGGGTCTTGTTAGTGGCGGGTCGGTGCCATAATTTCTGCATTTGGGCATAAAAAATACCTTTCATGATAACAGTGTTGTAATCTCATTAGCATGTTGCCCTTGAAAAATAAAAGTGTCAACTATGAGTGCAAAATGGGTGATCATTAATGCTTATGGTTTCAACTTTAGATCAATTAAAACTTCCTTACATTATACAATGTCATTCCTTGGTCATTTTTTATACATTGAATTGTGACATTTATGCATCTGCTGATGGATGAATAAGCTCTCACACGGTGGCCCAGCCTAGCAGTCAAGAGTTTATTTTCAGTAGCATCACCATTTTTGGTGTATGTTTACACAATCATTTGAATACTTTATTACATTTTCCCCATTATTTATAAATATGAGTAGAAAATGGAAAAATGAAAATGCTGATGCTAGTAATAAGTATAGGTTTTCTGAACTTAACACAATAGAGCAAAGACAGAGTCAGTTACATATAAACCAGTGACTCCTTAGCCTCAGTCAGGTAGATATTAATTAGGACAAAGTTAGAACATATAATACATGGTAGAAATACCTTATCAAAGATTGTATCTTAAAGATGAGTTGCAAGTAGGAATTGAATACTACTTTTCAGGTCTCTAGAAAAAAACAAAAAACGTTGCTCCTGTTATAATCAATGCATTTAACTTTTGCATAATCAACTTTTGTATATGTTACCAGGAATGTATGAAGTAAGAAACTGGGTAGGAGTGGGTAGGAAATAAACTAGGGGTCCACCTGTAGGGAATTCCAAATTCAATAAAGGCCTGGGATATCTCCTGGAACCTAAGGATAAGAGTGTGATGGATCCATGGACTCACTTGCCATTAGGTTCTCTGTCTCATTTCTGACCTCTTATTTTTTTTCTATCAGGCTCTCTTTGTCCCCAACCCCCTTTTTTCTGTCTCTCTCCTCTCATTCTGCATTTGAGCATTCTCTGTTTCTCAGGCTCATGTGTTAGGAAATACATCAGCTAACAGCATTCACAGATTTAGCTACCAGGGAGAGACTGACTTGATCCTTTGCATACAAAGTACAAAAATTCCAGGAAGGGCTCTGATTGGCTCAGCTTGGGTCAAGAACTCTTGTCAGTCAATTTCAGGGGTGTACATTACAAATATACATAAATATGAATGCCTTTTTTTTCTGAAGAGAGGATCGATTGGTTCCATAAGATTCTCAAAGGAAGGGTTTTATAACTCAAAAGCAGTGCAGAACCACTGCAAACATAAAGTATGCCCAAACCATTTCTCACTCTTCTCTCTCAAACCAACCTTTCCGACTCCCAGTGTATCAAAGGTACACCAGTCTTCTAGGCAGCTAGACTTGTTACCTTACTGTATTTTGATTCCCTCTGCATTTATTCAGTGGATTCTATTAATTTTTTCCCTGCAGTGGTTGTTGGAACTATTCATTTCTATTTCCACTGCCACAATCCTTGATTATTAGCTATCTTCATCAGCCCCTTAAATAATAATATCTTCTTAACCAGATCCTTAACACTTGTTCAAATCCACCCTATTAGATGACTGTTTTAAACACTGACTTCTTATCGTTCTCCTGTTCAAAGAATCCACAGGGTCTCCTTTCCTAGACAGTAAGAAAAACCCTGTGCAGTCTGGCCCTGGCCCATCTTTCCAACCTTTTACCAACTGATGTCTTATCTCCGAATTAGTAAGTACTCTTCTATTCAGCCACACTTGTTGCTCAGTGGTTTTTTATTTAGACTTGCAATGTGTCTATTTGTAGTTCATACCAATGCTTATCTTTATTAAGAATGTAAATCAAAAAAAAAAAGAAAAAGAGAAAAGAAAGTAATTCATCTCCAAAAGAGGTCCATTCTTTGACCTAAGCGTTTGTTATGTTCATTTTCTCCTCTGAACTTTTGTTGAGTCCCCAGGGCCCTCCCTTGCTTCCCTTCTCCATCTACTTATTTTTCCTATTCTATTTTCATAAAGAAGTAGTCTCATACCACCCCAGTCAAATTTATCTCCCTCCTTGTGTATTATCACAGAACTGTTTAACTCATGTTGACACTTAATTCTATAATATGCTATATTACCATTTAAATGTTTTAAGCATTTTGTTTCCCTTAAAAGATTACAAGGGTCAAGCAGCAAGACTTCTTTCAAATTATATATGCCCTATGGCACTTATCACAGCTATACACAAACAGTAGGCACAAATATTTGTCAAACATTTATAAATGTCAATGTGAAATATATGAGAATTTGTTTATTCACATTATACATAAACTTTTCACTTTATAAAAAAGGGATTTACTAGAAACTTCTTTTAAGTAGTAGCTCCTCTATGTGGAAATGTTTTAAAGTGTTAGTCTAGAAATTATTAACTATTCATCAAAAGGCTGAGGTAGAAGTTGGTGGGAAAAATGCTGAAATTATTGGGTTAGAAGTCATCAGTTGCAGATCACTAAAAAATGAAATTATGAAAAACAATCAGTGAGAAAAATCTCATTTACATCAACTTTTTGGAACTACTTTTGTTGTGTGAATTGGCTCACATTTTTTTCTTTTTTTTCCTGGAGACAGGGTCTCACACTGTCAACCAGGCTAGAGTGCAGTAGCATGATCATAGCTCATTGCAGCCTTGAACTCCTGGGCTCACATGATCCTCTTGCCTCAGCCTCCCAAGTAACTGGGACTACTTATGTGTGCCTAGCTAATTTTTCCATTTTTTTGTAGAGATAGCGGTCTTGCCATGTTGCTCAGGCTGGTCTTAAACCCCTGGGCTCAAGTGATCCTCCTATCTTGGCCTCCAAAGTACTGGGCTTATAGGAATGAGCCACTGTGCCTGACCTGGCTCACATTTTTCAAAAGATGTATTCTGTGTTCTCATTTACATTTTATATGGCATTTTCTTGAGGGTAACTGATAGAGGATAAAATTTACGTCCAGTTTAAGATTGTGGCTCTACCCACCATCCATCGTGAACTCAGGTTGGTTATTTAACCTCTCAGAGCATCCCTTATTTATAAGTATAAAATAATAATACTGGCCTGGCACAGTGACACATGCCTGTAGTCCCAGCTACTCAGGAGGCTGAGGCAGGAGGATCGCTTGAGCCCAGGAGTTCAAGGTCACAGTGAGTGTGATCACACCACTGCATTCTAGCCTGGGTGACAGAGCGAGACCCTGTCTCTAAAAATAAGTAAATAAACAAATAAATAAAATACTTGATAGGATGTTGTGAGGATTAAATGAGGTAAGTATATAAAGCAGTTAGTCAAGTATTTGCAGCCAGTAGGTGATCAATCAACAGTGGATGGTATTCCTCTTTGTTTAATAGGGAGAGAGTTGAGAAAAAAGGGTAGAAAAAAGGTGGGCCTGATGGTTTAATTAAGAGACTTAGAGGTATCAGGGGAAGAAATAAGCAGAGGTGAGTAATTGTGCATAGCTGATAAACCAAGAAAGGGCATTTTGAATGATATAAATGGCACTGAAAAGTTGGGAGCTGTAAAGTAAGGTTGAGCTACTTTATGGACAATTATTTGAAGGTTCTTCTTAGAACCTTCAAATAATTAGAATATTGTGTTTCTAAGTTTAATTTATAGACTAAATTATCGCCTTGACTAGAATGGATTTTCAGTAGGTAACAAAATTAGCACGCTCAGGACTTCAGGTGTTAGTGATAGAAAAGAAAATCAGGGAGAGGAGTTGAGCACATAGGTGGCTTCTCTTTACAATGATGCTCTCTCTCCCTACCATATCCCACCCTCACCTCTGTCAGGGACATATTGTTTCCTCCACAAAGTTCGAGTGTGGCAGCAAATTGTAAGGCTTGACAGCAGAACTATATGGAAGAGGACTGGCTGAATAGAAGCATGTTGGATGATGAAAACAGTGAAGCAGCAAGTTCATTGCAGTGGGCACTGCAGTGCCCTGCGTGAAAATGGGATTTGGGAAAGGTCAGCCAAAAGAAGTGGGGACTGATCTTTGGAATTAGGATAAAGGTAGTGAGTCAGAGTTACTCACTTTATCAGAGCAAGAGACCATGTGGGTCACAGCTATGAGAGCTTACTGTGGGAAAATTCGATAAAGAGCTCTGCTGCTAAAATTGAACAATTATAGTGTTTTTCTAATTTCCAGGAAAAATGGGTTTAAAGGTTTTCATTTCGTGGATTATTATTAAACTTTTGGTATTTCCTACCTTGTAAAAAAAGTTGCAAACAAATTTAGAATAAAAACACAGGCATATTATTTCTTAAAAAAACAATTTTTTAAATACGTGGAGATCTGCATAAGCACAATACAGCCACAGTTAGTGCTGGTAAAACTGTTTCAATTTCATATGGCAGTTAAATCTATCAATATTTGATGATGCTCCACAATTTGCAGCATAATTTCCAGGTGCTGGCACCTGAACTAGTTTGAAAATCAACATATTACACCCCTGACTGCCTTTTGTTATTTCTCGTGGGAAGGAATGTTATTAGCCTCAATGAAACTCACAGGGAAAGGATTAGATACAAAGTTATCTTAAAAATAAATTAAAAAGACCAAAGGAGAATTAAATAGAGTAAATTTGAGTGTAAGGATAACAGAATAGCTACTGTTTCCTGAGCACTTATTGTATACCAGGCTCTGTGCCAAGTATTTTTCAGAATTTCATTTATTCTTTACAATCATCCTGTGAGGTAAGTATCATCACCCATATTAGACAGATGAAGAAAAGAAGGTTTAGAGATTTGCTTAAGGTCACATAGTTGGTAAGTGGTGGGTGATGGTGAGATTCAAATCTAGGTTTTCTGACTCCAATGATGATGCACTGCGATGCTTCTTTGGCAGTATGCGATTTTTAAAAACTGAGATAAAGCACACAGATCATTTTGGAATGTATACACCCTTGTAACTCTTAACTATATTAGCATACTGAACATTTTTAGCAATCTAGAAGGCTCTCTCCTGTTCCTTCTCAGTCAATTCCCCCATAAGTAACGACTACCTTACCGCTATCACCATAGGTAGATGGGTTTTAGTTAGATTAATCTAACTTTCCGGAGTTAACACCAAAAGATTCCATATGTCAGTCTTTCACCTTGCCATTTTAGCTGTAGTATTTAAGACTGCTCTAGCTCTGACTTTTCAAGCAATCGCTGTTGAGATGAGCCATGTTGGACATGGTTTCATATCCAATTTCTTGTATTGTTCTGAAATTAATACTAATTTTCAAAAAATCAAAGAAATTCCTGGATAAAGTGTTAATAGATTCAAAGCGCTGTTATCAAACAAACAAACCTCTCTACCTTAGAAGCTCCACAGACAACAGCTTCCTTGATTGATGTAATTTCCAATCATGGTATCTCATTAGGAAGTGGATGACCAGGAAAGGTCATCTCAGTTTATGGGAAGGAAGAGAAGCGAGGCAGAGTATGTAATAGTGATTGCCTTGCATCATCTTGCAGCATGTGAAAATGTTTATGTCCCAGATATCTCCCAAAGTTGACTTGCTATTTTATGATACGAGGGAAAGGAAGAGTAAAGGGGAAGAAGATCTAGGGTGGTGGAGGAAATATGACTTAATATTCTTCAATGAGGCTTTAATGAAGTGGCTTTCCGTGCCTTGCCAACCAGCTCTTAACACCACATTATTTCTTATCCAACCTGGCAGTGACAGAAGCAGCGTCATGACTTTACCTCAGGCTCGCAAGCTGTGGTTGGTGAATTTTCAGCAATTATTCTAAATAACAGTCTCCCTTCTCCTCCCCTCCCGCCCCCTTTTTTTATTCCCTCATTCTGATTCCCACCACAGCCAGCTGTGGCCTCTTGAAGCAGTCTACAACTTAAAATGGAGAATCAGGGAGAGAATAACTGACACCTGTAGGCTTCGAGGACTCTAGGCGTGATACATGCCTAAGGTGACCGAAGTGGGGTAAATCTGGAGGAACGTTCTGGCCATCAAAGCAGGAGGACAGGCCCTGAAGTGGGCGCACGTGACAGCAGCAGGCACCTCGAGAATGACATCACCCCCGGGGGCGGAGCCTAACTATACAGGGCCTGGTCAGCTACTGAGGTTCCTCCCCGCTTCCCCACTAAGTGCCATCGACTCCACCAGTCCAAGCCCCCTGAGGAAGCGAGAAATGCCAAGACATCTCAGCAAGCCAGAGCCAGGGCCCTGTCTCCCCGCGCAGAGAAGGGTTTCGTCTACACTTTCGTCTCCACTCTCGCCCCCTGCATCTCCCCGCCCCAAAACTGTGGAGGAGGCGGGGGCGCGCGCGCTCCACCACGCACGCGCCCCCACGCACGCGCTCTCCCTCCGCGCTCGCGCCCCTCCCCACCCCGGCCCGGAGGGGGCGGGGCTGCGGGCGGCCTCCGAGGGTGCGACGCCCCCAGCGCGGCTGCGGCGCTAGCGAGCCGCCGGCCGGCTGCTGGTTGCTGGGTTCGCTGCTCCGGCAGGGCCCGCTGGCACAGCCGCCTCGCGCGAGCCGCCTGCCCGGCGGGGGAAGCTGCAGGCGCTCCGAGCACCCGGCCCCGGACTGCCAGCGCTGCCCATCCGCCGCCGCCCTCCGCGCCTCCTCGGGGCGGCCCCGCCCCCGTTCCCATCCCCCTCGCGCTTACCTCCTGGCTGTGCCGCGCGAGGCGGAGCAAGGCGTCCGCTGCCGCCGCCGCCACAGCCGCCGAGCTGAGGGGCGAGAGCCGGCCCCCGCGCCGCCGCTGACAGGAGGACCGCCGCGGGCTGCGCTCGTCGGCTGCGAGGCCCCGCCGCGCCGTTCCGGGGCGCTGACCCACCGCAGGGCGTCGGAGCGCAGCGAGGCGCTCTGGGAATCGCGGGCGGCGCCGGCGGGCGGCGCGGTCCTCACGGGAGACCTCGGGGATTGGGGGCTTGACCCCGAGGTGCAGCGAGCCCCTCAGAGCGGCAGGTAAGAGACCGGGGGCTCAGGGAAAGGAAAGGTCGCTTCAGTGACAGGGGCGTTCGCCTCCAATGCCTCGGCTCCGGGGAGAGGGGCGGGGGCGAGCGAGGAGGCAGCGAAATGGGCAGCGAAGTGCAGCCCATGTCAAAGGCGTGGGGAAGGCTGGCTCCGAATGTGGCACTAAGACAGGCTTCACATGGGTCCGGCGCCGCCACTGCGCTGTCACCGAAGATGTCATGGAATTTGGTACCTAGAGAGTCTCCGGATGACGGGAACCCAGGATAAGATGCGAGGCAGATTGCTAAAAGTGGCAGGGAATGTGGTGCAGAACGAGTTGCAAATGTGCCCCCAGAATGCAGCATAAAAGTAGTTGCGAAATGTGCCAGGTAAGGCACAGGATGGGCTGGCCTGTGTGGCGTTGAAATTCATGATAGAAGTGTTATTAGTGATAGTAATGATTCCTCTGGGAAAGGAGGTGGAGTATAATAAGATTAATAAGACTACTGCTAGATATTTTACCACAAGAAGTGGAGAGAAGCTATGATAAGCTATTTTTTTGTGACAGAGAAAGTAACCACGTGAAAGAAAAAAGCAAATTATGTCTGGTTGTGAGATGGGAAAGAAAAAAACAGGGCTAAAATAATTCCAGGTTTTGCTGTCAGCGTGTAGAGCGCTGATAAAATTGTGTCCTGTCTTCCATTCCAGGTGTGAATGTTTAAAATGGTTTTCGCAAAACGTAAACAAAGATAATTAACATAAGGAAGAAGATTTGGTGTTTTGGCTGTCTTTCACTCTCTTCTCTGCTTCTCTCCAGGAAAAGAAAAGGAAAAAAAAAAAATCTCGACCATAATTGTGCATTCAAGATCATTAGGCAAAGGGAAATATTTTTTTGTACGTGACCTTTTCCTGATTTTTACACAGGTGAAAATATCTGGAATGAGGAAAACAAAACAATATGGTGAACAAAAGGGATAAATTTTCAGGCATTTCGAGGGGTCGGAGCCAAGAGCTATCGCAATGGTTAATTACAGAGAATGGCAGTAGTGAAATATTCTGGTATGCTGTTGGTGTTGAGATGGTGACATAAGGAAAAAATTGAATACAGTAAATTGGCATAAAAAGCAACAACATGGATACTGTCAGTGGAGTGCTTCTTGCAGCAGTTCCCAGGTAGATCATCTTAGGAATGTAAGCACAAAAATAAAACATTAAATATTCCCTTTCTCTCTCCCTCCTCTATGTGGATATCTATATCTATATATAGACATGTATGTATATATACATACATATTACCCACATGCTGCAAAACATTGTGATTTCCATTTAAGAAGAACACCTGTGTTTTGAGAGTATTGTCAGAGCGTAGCTGGAATTTCAGAAGTAACAAAAGACACCTTGATGAGCTGTTTAATGTAACTTATATGTATACATACAGTGAGTGTGAATATACTATGAAACAAAAGCAGAAATATCTGGATGTGTTCATTAGGATATATTTAATGATGAGATTTTAGTGTTTTATGTCATAATTCTTGTAGAGGAATTGAAGTACTTATCTGAATGTTATCATAGTAATTTGCCAGATAATCCAAAAATACATAACTGATTGGCTTCTCCCTGGGTCCAGATTAGTCACTGAGGGATCATATGCTTCAAAGACAAAACTGGATTTTCCTTGGTGATTAATTTTGGGTTTTAGTCTTTTCTGTAGATATGTTCCTCACCTAGAGGCTCTGTTGGAGCTAAAGAGAGAAGATGGCCAGAGGAGAATAAAGAGCAATTCTGTTGGGTCTTCTTGTTTTGTTCTGACTGTAAGCCATATGTACTGCCACCCCCTACTGTCTGTAGGAAGAGGTGTTGCAGAGCCCCATTCTTTTCTTGTTATCACTGCCCCCTTGTGTAAGGGAAGAAATTGATAGTTGCACTTTTGGGAACTGATGCTCTCAGATTTGTTCTTGATAGAATCATAATGTAGATTTATTTATTAATCATCTTTTCTCTTCAGAGTTTCAGGACTTTAAACTTGCTGTTAATCAGGCTTCAGATTTGATGTCTGTTTTTGATACAGGTAGTATCCGATTTCAGTTAATAATTAAGATCCGTAAGAATGTTTGTAGTATGTTCGTGAAGATGGGACAATACTATTATTACTGGCTAGGTGGGTGGCTCATGCCTGCAACCCCAGCACTTTGTGAGGCTGAGGAGGGGAGGAGGATCACTTGAGCCCAGGTGTTGGAGACCAGACTGAACAACATATCGAGACCCTGTCTCTACAAAAAAAAAAGAAAAATTAGACAGGTGTGGTGGTGTGCGCCTGTAGTCCCAGCTACTTGGGAGGCTGAGGTAGGAGGATCACTTTAGCTCAAGAGTGTGAGGTTGCAGTGAGCTGTGATCACGCCACAGCACTCCAGGCTAGGCCAATAAAGCAAGACTCTTTCTAAAGAAAGGAAAGAAGGGAAAAGGGGAAAAAGAAAAAAAGGGAAAGAGAAGGAAAGAAAAGAAAGAAAAAAGAAAAGAGAGGAAAAGAAAAAAAGCAAGCAAACAAGCTCTGAAATTCCAATAGGACAGCAAATATCCCTGCAATACTATCAGTCTGATGCCAAGCATAATTTCAGCACCTCCAACTCTTCAGGTGCTTCCTCCATAAACTCAAAAGTCTAGCATTAGCAATTTATCTGACTCAGCTCAGTAACTTCAAAATAAGTCATGAAGAAAGTGATTAGTCAATTAAAAAGAATTAAATGATCTTATGGACTAAGGAGAAGTGGAGGGTGTCAAATTTAAACAAGACAGGTTAGCCCTCCTTAGAAAGAAATCTAAACCATCCAACCTTTTTGTTATATTAGACAATTGAGCCCCTAAGAATTTCTTAGACCACCAAAAGAAGGAAAAGCACTTTGCCATGACCATCCTTTTTCTTTGGCACAACAATTAAGACATCCATCTTTTCAATTCTCATTACACAGAGTGTATGAGTGTATACCGGTACACTCATATAAGTGTATAAGTGTATTTGGTAAAGTTATTTTCTGCATAGCTATTCATAATTCCTAAGAAAGCATTCCATAAACAGAGTAGACGAAATCCAAACAGCAATTACCTATATACCAAGGAGAAAAAGAAAAGACAACAAACCTTAAATCAGATAAAACTCTGCTACTGAGTAATAAATGTAGATGGACAATGGAAGAAAGAGTTGAGTTTGTGCAAGGGTTCTGGGTTATTGTTAAGCTGATTTAACATTGTCTTCCCCCACAACCATGCTTGACTAGCTTTTAAAAAAAAACAGGAGGTTAGAAACAATACCCTAGGCTAGCATACTAAAGACTTTAGTACCCTTTTTACATATCACTGAAATCCAACTAGAGGTTGATCAATCAGAGATGACCCAGTTCTCTTCCTCCTCAGTTCAGTGATCAGCAAATTACATGCCTGGTGTAAAGAGAAGTTAACGCAGAACCCCAGCTCTCCGGAAAAAACTTTCCTGACTCTTGCCCCTTTAAAAGAGAGTTAAGTTAGTATAATTTCTCTAGGTGAACATTTTGAACAGTTATCACAGAGTGATTTTCCCTGGAGCTATCTGAGTCTGCACTACAGTAATCCCAATATGTTTGTTTCCTTGTATTCTTTTCAGCA
>CAUYSK010050055.1:0-120873 GCA_963575035.1 Avahi laniger | reverse complement strand
CAGATGGAATTGATTGAGCTCTCAGTAGATGACATTCTAAAGTCATTGTTTGATGCTAAGAAAGATCCAGTTGAAATATGGAAAGATGCAGTAGAATACCCACACCTTTGGCAACATGCCTGAAAAATGCATTCTTGCTTTTCAACCACTTATTGCTGCAAATCTACATTCTCCTACCTAACCCAAATCAAGATGCCCTTAAGGTCACAAATGACTGAAACCCATCTAGAGGATCAATTGAAACTGCGGACCTCCTTGCTGCAACCAGATTTTCAAATGCTTTCCAACAAAAAGCAGACACAACAAAGTCATTAAAAGGTTAGTTAACTTTAAAATTAAAAAATGCTTTTCATTTTTTGAAATTATTAAGTACATAGTAGTTAGACTTTTATAAAATAATGTACATTTTAAAGTATATCTAATTGAAGTTCCTTGACTATGGCCGTATTTGATTACAGCTAAATTATTGCAGCTTTTCAACATGGAAAGTTTCCCCACCCCTGCTCTAGGAGCTACCTGGTGACTTTTGGTTTTACATAATATGTCCACTCTAGCATGTCCACATCTCTGAGCTTTTGATCCTGTGTTCTACTGTCGGCTACGACAGTCCTAGAGTTTCTACTTTACTTAATGTAAAGCTGGCTGGTCCTATTGCAGAGTCTGAGTCTTCAGACCACTCCCGGCACCAACTGTCTTAGGTCAGGTTCCCAGGAAACCCTGAGATGGAGATTCGTGTGCAGGAATTTGTTGGTGAGCAAATGAAGTAGGACTGGGCGGAGGGAGATATTTAACTGCAGCGCATTGACGATGCAATTCCACAAGGAGCTCTGGAACTGAGCTGTCCCTTTGGAATTGTCCCCCTTGAGACAAGGAGTCAGGGCTTTCGCACCCTCACAACAGCCAGTCATAGGATGACTGCCCCTGAGGAGGGAGCATGACCTTCAGCAAAGTGACTCCCTTTGGCTGAGAATGATACTTGGGGAGAAGTAAAGAGGCAGCCGCCTCCAGCATTTCCATCAGCTCAGAACGGGTGTCTCAGTCCTGCAGGGGGTACCTGGGCAGCACACCGTGGGTGTGTCTACAACAGAGACTGGGGAAAGACAGATGTCAAAGACATTTCCAGCCCTTGGAGCTTCCTTGACAAGTAGCGATGGCCCTATCATCAGAAGTACGTGAGCTTTAGTTTATAACTAACTGCCTAGGGTTTTATGGCACAAAACCATGTACTATGAACAGAGCTTGGCCTAAATTAATGATTTTCCTACTGGGTTCTATGGGACCCTAGGGGTTCTTAGAGTTCCCAGGGGGTCCCATGGAGATTCACATCCAGGTGACCTGGCTCGTCTTGCGCCATCTTCCATGACGGCTACAACAGGACAATTTCATTTTTGTCTGATCATGTAGGAGGACACAATGGACGATTTCATTTGAGGAAAGGCTGTAAAATAATATTAAGACTTTCTACAGAATACCTGAGCAGTAGTCTTCAAAACTGTCAAAGTCATGAAAAACAAGGAAAGACTGAGACACTGTCAAGAGCCAGAGGAGACCAAGGAGACGTGAACACCAAATGCACTGTGATGGAATCCCAGAGTAGAAAAAGGACCTTCGTAGAAAAACTAACGAAGTCTGAATAAAGTCTGGAGGTTAGTTGATAGTCATGTACCAGTGTTGGCTTCTTAGTTTTGGCAAATATACCGTGATGATATAGGATGTTAACATTAGGGGAACTGGATTAGTGGTATTTGTGAACTTTCTGTACTCTCTTTGCAACTTTTCTATGAATCTAAAATTATTAAACCAAAATAAGAGGTTATTTAAAAAAAAGAAACAGCATTGAGAAAGCATCAGACAGATGAGCTGTAAACATGTCCGGAGCCGAGGAGAAAGGCAGGTGGGCTGTGCTGGCCCAGGGAGGGTCCGAGCTTGGATCTTGGGTAGGACTGAGAGGTCAGGACGTTGGTGGTTGAGCAGCATCTCTGCCTACAGGCTTCTTTGTGGAATGTTGATATTCAAATTCTTGTCTCTCCTTATTCCCAGCTGCCCCAGAGAAGTAAGGACCCATCTGGGAAGGAGGGGGACGGGACTAAAGAGGGACTTAAGGAAGCTGGGCCACTGGAGTGGGTGGACATGAAAGCATTGAAGTTTGAACAGGTCTAGAGGGAGAGAGGGAGGGTAGGGAGTGTGCCAGCCTCCCCTAAATACTTCCTCGGGCAGAGCCCAAGCTGGAGACCAGGAGAATCCAGAGAAAGGAGCGGACATGGCCCTGCCCCCAGTCTGATGGGGAAACTCACGTTACACCCCCAAGGAACCCAATCTGGTGTGGGAGACACAGTCCCTGCCCTCAGAGAGCTCTCAGTCTGAGTGAGGAGATAGAATTCCTCCTTTTAAGGAGCCCCCTATCCGATGGGAGGGTCACAGCTTCTTCCCCCAGTCTGACGAAGAGGCAAGGCACGGCCCAGGTCTGCAGACTGGTGGTGCCTGGGCTTAGAAATTAGTATTCGGGGCCAGGTGCGACGGCTCACAGCTGTAATTCTAGCACTCTGGTAGGCTGAGGTAGGAGGATTGCTTGAGGTCAGGAGTTCGAGACCAGCCTGAGCAAGAGTGAGACCCTGTCTCTACTAAAAATAGAAATATTAGCCGGGCATGGTGGCACATGCCTGTAGTCCCAGCTACTCGGCAGACTGAGGCAGGAGGATCACTTGAGCCCAGGAGTTCGAGGTTGCTGTGAGCTAGGCTGACGTCACGACACTTTAGCCCAGGTGACAGAGAGAGACTCTGTCTCAAAGAAAAAGAAGAGAAATTAGCACTTGGGGACAAGGAGAGCCGAGTCTGTGAGAAAAGCTTGAGGAGGGTCCTGTAGTCCTCTGTTGAGAGAAGGCTAGTATGGAGGGTCCTGGGACAGAGCCGGTGGAGCCCCTGCTCAGATGTGGATGTGCACTCTGATTGTAGGTGACCACACCCCTGATCCGTTGTCCCCATAGGGGCTGATAGCAGTTAAGGGACAGGGAAAGACAGGAGACAGACACATGGATACACACAGAGAGACACGATGGAGAGAAGATCTGAGATGGAGAGACGCGGAATGGATGTGAGCATAGACCAAATGGAGGCAGAAGCGGGAGCCGTCGCTGCCTCTCATGCTCCCTCAACTACCTTCCCCTGCCCGGGCCCAGCTGGCACCTCATTTGCATCTCCCTGTCTCCATACTCCCCCTCCAGGCACTACCTCGGTGTTCTCCCTCACGAGGTGTCAAATGCAACCATAGCCACCAGCCACACGTCCTGGCTTGCTGGGCAGAAGGCTCTCTGGAAAAGAAGGAGAGCGAGAGTGGGCACAGCCCCCATCTGCCGTGCAGCGTGTGCTGGGCAGGGCAGCTTCATGCCTAGGGCCTGCACAGGGTCAGGCACAGAGGGCAGCAGTAATGGTTGCTGACTGACTGAATGAGTAGTACCCAGTCAGTATTACAGGATGGGCTATAGCATGGTTGCGACACCTGCATTCAAACCTCAGCTCTGCAACTGCCTAGCTGTGTGACCTTGAGAAAATTACTTACCCTCTCTGAGTCTCAGTTTCCTCATCTGTAAAATGAGGATAAGAATATTAACAGGACCCACGTCACAGGATCATTGCAGCCTTTTGCCGAGCGGACACCTATACGGCCCTTACGCAGAGCCTGGCACGCAGGAAACAGCAAACAGCCCTCAGCCCGTGTCGTGCAGGTGCAGCCCGAGTGTGGTTTTCCTGTGTCTGTTACATGTATGTGCGCTCAGTGGGGATGAGGCGTGTGCAGGGGCTGCTTCTGGGCTGGATGACAGCGAAGGTGACAGGCAGTGTCGAAGGGACAGGGGAGTGCCAGCTCTCTGGCTAGGCAGGCAGGCATGGAGCCTAGCTACAGCTTCACCGCTTCCTGGCTGGGGGATCCCCAGCAAGGGGCTTCTCTTTACTATGCAATGGGCGTAAGACCCTCGTGGGGGACTGTCAGTGAGGAGGAGCAAAGCGCCGCTTCAAACACGACTGAGAGCTGTCGTTCCTTTCAGCGTCGTACACAGTCTGCTGCACGCGGCTGCGTGTGTCTAGCGAACAGGGATTTGCAAATAGGGAGCACGTGGGGTGGTGAAGAGAAGCCCGAGCTGGCTGTCAGGGCACCTGGGTTCTCGCTGAGCTCTAGGACCGGGGCCTTGGGGAAGCCTCGGCCCTTCTGAGTCTCCAGCTGTAGAATAGCGGTGTTACGACTGCCCTCCCAGCGCTCTTGTGAGGATTAAACGAGATGACGTGTGGTGCGGTCAGCGCACAACAGTTCTCCGCAGATGGGAGGGAGACAGCTCTGCTGGGATCTTTCCAACTACCGATGGTGCCTGTGGTCAGTTTCCAGCCACGTCCCGCTGCGATCCTTCCCGTGCATGCGCACGGTTGGGAGCCTGTTTGTGCAAATTGCCACTTCTTTAGACTAGGTGGCAGGGCAGCCCTTGGCATGCATCCTGGATGTCTTGGACCTGACCAGAGCAGCAGATAAGCATACAGGCTCTGGAGCCAGGCTGCCTGAGTTTGAATCCCAGCTCGGCCATTTCCTAGCTTTGTGGCTTCAAGCAACTGACTCAACCTCTCTGTGCCTCTCTTTCCTCCTCTGAAACTGGAGACAGTAGCAGCATCCACCTCAGAGGGCTTTTGGAGGAGTACAAATGTGTAACGTGCTTACAGCAGAGCCTGGTACAATCGTTTGTTGTTATTCCGCAGTCGGCCGGGGCTGAAGGGTGTGCTCTGCTGCCCAATTCCCACGCCTCTTCTGGCCAGCAGATATCTCATCCCCTGGAACAGTCCTCTCTGAGTTCTGACCAGTCTCCCTTAAGCAGAAGTTCCTAGAAGGGTGCAACCTGGGGCAACAGCCAGGGCAAGCTGCTAAAATGATCACACTTAAAAGGAGGTCTCAGGATGTCAGTAGGACAGATGTTTCCGAAAGTGAATGTTAATGATATTCAGGAAACAGAAGCAAGGGGCATCCTTCCGCAGGTCCTCAGCAGGGTGGAAAGAACGAGCCCTTCTCAGCTCTATTCTTCTGAGACTCCCTCCCACCCAAAACCTCAGAAGGAGCCAAGAGCCCCAGGGGGTGGTGGGAGTGGTCTTCGGCGGGGCAGAGGTCTGGTACTCTGAGGTTCAGATCTCACATCCCTCTGCTCTTCTTTGCTCTTGCCCTGCCAGTGACCTCAGGAGGAGGAGAACCAGGAGCAGGAAGATGTAAAGGGGTGGCGAAGGGGGGGTGGTATGATAGGAATGGGAGAAGAAATAGGGGGCTCTCAGGAAGAGGGAAACAGGAATTGTGGGGGGCTGCTGCACCCACAATAGGCAGAGGGTCATGTGTGCATGCCAACGTGTGTGCGTGTGTATGTGTGTGTGTGTGTGTGTGTGTGTGTGTGTGAGACAGAGGGTCAGTGTACAGGTGAGTGTATGTATGAGCGTCTGAGAGTCTGTCTCCGTGACTGGGACGAGACAGAATCCTAGACCGACCGTGGGTGGGGACTTTTTCTGTCCAGCCCTTTATTTTACAGATGAGGAAACGGAGGCTCAGCAATGGGAGGTGAAATGGCACATTGGAGGAGGAGAGGAAGGGGATGGGAACGTCTCCTAGCCTGCCCTTCCCCACCTGCGCCCCCCACCCAGTTGCTTCTTCAGGCTGCAGGGAGGAGGCAGGACAGGGCTGCTGGGGAAGGAAGGGAGAGGGGGAGGGGGAGAGGCAGCCTGGCAAGGCTTGGCACAGGGGCTCTGTGGGAAGGGTCCAGGCACGTGGCCTCCCCCTTCTGCGGACGTGGACTCCCCACCCTAGCCGGGACATGTCATCCTTGGAGCTCAGGCGGCAGTGGAGCCTCTCTCCAGCCTTTCTGCCAGACCAAGCCTTGAACGTGGGGAGGGCCCTTCAGAAAGAGGCTTGGGTAAGTGCCCAGTCTGGCAAAGCTGAGCCCTAAAACGGAGTGAGAGCCCCCCCGCCCCTCCTCAGTTTTCCCACCTGCGAAATGGGAGAAAGGACAGGAAATTCGTCTGCAATGGGGAGGTGGAATCTGGGTTGGGGGGCCACACAAGTCCTCTAAGCCCCCTTCTGACTGTGGGGGAGCAAGGCCTCATCACAGCCTTGCATGTGGGTTCCTCCCCTCCCACAGAGCCCCCTGCCTGGGAGGGCATCCTCTGCCCTTAGCTTGCGGGAGGAGGGGAAGAGGGTCCGTGGCAGTAGAGGGAAGCTGCAACCAGAGCAGACATTCCCGATGACTCACAGCCCCGGAACGTCTTGGGAGCCAGCAGGGACGGCCCCCCGTTCAGCTGGGGCAGCTGGAGACCCGGGACCTAGGGGGCAGGGAGGAGAGGGAAGCAGGTCAGAGGCAGAGCCTGGAGACAGGGTTGAAGGGAGGTCTCTGAGAGGGGCTGAGGGAGGGGAGCCAGCACGGGAAGAAGGCTAGGTCTTACAGAGGACCCCTCCCCTAACTGTCAGGGGACAGTGTGAGAAGAGGAGAAATGTCCTGTCCCTACTCCTTGCTGGGTCTGAGGCTGGCACCTTCCTGCCCTGGGGAGGCAGGGGAATGGTTGTGATGACCTCAGAGAGCCCCCTTGACTCCTGCCCCTCCATCCTCCAGCTGGCTTCACCATCATGCTCCTCCCATGCTCCTCCCCAATCCCCTCCATTTGCTGGGCCTCATGCTTGGGGAGGGGAAACTGAGGCCCACAGTGGTCTGGGGGCCCAAGGACCACAACTGCTCTGCACAGGCTGCCTGACCTGGCAGGGCTCTGGGCACAAGGTGCCTGTGTTCTCCTGCTGTCCGTCCCTCCAGCAGAAAATGCAGCTAAGCCTTTGGTCTACGTGGCAGGCAAGGGGGGGCTCGCGCGGGAGGGGAGCTGGCAATGAGGTCAGCGGGTTGGACCGGCCAGGCCACGCTGCTGCAAAGGCAGCGAAGGCATCTGGGCTGCAGCAGTCTGGAAGGTAGGGGCCTCCGGGTCGGGCCACTCCCAGCCCCAACCCGCCATCCACCCGCCCACCACAGCCTCCTTCCCGTCTCCTGCTCCTCCCCTGCCTGCAGTCCACATTCCGCCAGCCCAGGCCAGATGGTTCCTATCAAGCCTTTTCCATGTGGCAGTCCCTCCCTGCCCACCAGGCTCCCTTCCCCCTCTGGCCACATGGCTCCACTGAGAGTTGGGGAGCAACTCTCTTGGGCTGCCCCCCCAGGTGGTTATATGGGGTGCCCATGTCACGCTTGAGACACCACCCCCCATCCCCAGTTGCTTCCCTGCCCCTGCCACCCAGGGTCTTGAAATACAGCAGGGCTCTTCTTACCTCTGACCCCTCCAGCCCAGCTGGGTGACCTTAAGCTGTCACTTTCCTTCTCTGGGCCTTAGTTTTCTCATCTGTACAAGGAGAGAACAGAATAAACTCCAAATTTCACTCCAGCTGAATCTCTCTTATTCTGTGATATTTCCACCTTGAGACTCTAAAGTTCTGAAATCCAACAGAGCTTGCACCCAACCTTGGTGGGGCGGGGTCACCTGTTCTCCCTCTTTGTCTGTTGCCGAGCCCTGTCTTCGTGCTGATCCCCGTACCCACAAGTTCCCCGCTTCCTTAAATCTTCCCCTGTCCCCAAGGGCCCCAGCCTTCTAACTTGAGTCCTTCTGCTGTCATCAGGGCATAAGCCCTCTGGGCAAGTCCTCGGCAAAAGGATCACAGCCATGCCCTGCTCAAAGCCAGTCACTGACTTCATATGGCCACCAGGCTGAGCACAAATTCCTCCCCCAGAACCCTGGGACTCTAGCAGGCGGCCTCAACCTACCTTTCCAGCATTATCTTCCATGTTTGCTCTGCGCATGGCCTTGTCTACCTGCCTCTCAGTCTGCGTGGGGCCTGCCCGGCTTGGCGGTGCCTCCCTCCCATTCGAACCCAGCATTCCAACCCCCTGCCCGCCTTTCTCCGTGAAGCGTCCCTTATCTCCCATTGGCATTCTCAACACACTTTGTGGCTCCGGAGGCTTCCATTTACTGAGCAAGACAGAGGCCAGCAAGATGATCTTATTACTATCCCATTTCACAGATTGCGGAAATGAAGTTCAGGGAGATGATGTAACTTACTAAAAACCCCACAGCCAGGGCTGCTTTGGGTGAGATGCATTTTTGTGAGTATTTTATTCCCCTTCCTGGCTCCCCACTCTCTGAGGGCAGGAGCTGTTGTCCCCAAAGCTGTGCCCAACACAGGGCTGGCCCCAGGTGGCCTGAAGTAACCTCTCATTGCATGTAATCAAATGAAAGGTCTGCTACAGGCATGAAACTCAGGGTCTTCTTCCCCAAACAGGGTCCTTGTCAGAAGCGCAGGGGTCATCCCTGTTCCTCACCAGCCACCCCCACCCCTGTAAATTCCGCCTCCCAAAGTGCTTTTGAGTGTCTACCCTCTTCTCTGTTTCCATTGCCATCGACCTGGTCCAAACCTGGGCAACGGTGACAGCATTTCGGCTGGTCCTGAACTTCCCCCCAGCCCTCCCCTAGTAGTCCCTACTCCCCCAAGTGACCACAGGGACCTTTCACAAAAGCAGACCTGACTGTGACCCTCCCCTGCTTCAGTCCCTCTACTGGGGCCCACAGCTCAAAGGATAGAGACTAAAACCCCTGATGTGGCTTCTATGGCCTGCCCACCCTTTGCCAATGATGCTCCCCCCGCCCCCAGCCTTGGCATGTGTGGTATCACCGGTGCCCACCCTTCCTCCTACCCCTACCTAAGTTGTCTCCACTCATCCATCCACCCACCCAGGGACGCTTCCGAGGGCCCTGGGACTAGAGCAGACCCTCTGTCATGCCTGCCACTCGCTTGTAACCTTAACAGTTGAACTTCACGTTTATTGATGTGATGTCATTAACGTCTCTCTCTGTGCCACACGTACGCTCCGCGAGGCCAGGCCAGGGTCTGTGTTGCTCAGTGCCCAGCACAGTGCCTGGCATACAAATATGTTGAATGAATACACCAGGAAATGAATGTGGCTACTCAGCAAAATGTGGACAGGGGCTTTGGGGGGAGAAGGCAGAGTCACGTTATCCACCTTAGATCCTTTCTGTGTCCAAGACAGGCTCTGTCCAAAGGTGCCCTCTGCCCAGCGCTGGTGCAAGTAAGCAGATGAGGATCCCCCCCCAACCCCCGCCCCACAAACTCCTCCTTTGTCAGGGGGAAGAGCTGGTGGCTGGTGCAGGTGTGGAAGACAGGACCCGGCTGTGGCTGAGGGTTACCTGCGGGGAGGGGGTCGGGAGGGTGTGGAGCAAGGAGAGCAGGATCGGGACGGGTATCCTGCTGCCCCTTCATTCCGCCTCTCTTTTTAAAAAGAAATTCAGGCTTTAAAGGAAGCTTTGCATTCATCTCCCAAACACAGCCCCAGACATCTGGCTGGGATGCAAGCCCTGGCCCCCTGTCCAGCCCCTCCCACGCTGCCTGCCCATAGCATCAGGAGAGCCTGCTGGCCCTGGGACAGGCGGAGGACCAGAGTACCAGGACCGTGAAGAAGACACCGGAAGTGAATAGGAGAGAAACAGAGGGAGGGAGGAAAAGGAGTGTGGGGCGTGGAGGGGGTGGGACATTGGGCCAGAGGCGGAGGAGAGGAAGGAGGGGGGAAAAGAGAACCAAGAAAAGGAAAGAAAATACACGAAAAGGAAAAAGGTTAAGGGAGAGGATGGGCAGAGAAGAGGTAAATGAATAGAAAAAAGGAAGGCAGGGAGGCATCAAGGAAAGGAAATGGAATAAAACAAGCACAGAATTGAACCAAAACAGAAAGGGGTAAATGGAAATTCAACCGGTTCACTCAGCCAACCTTTAAGGAGAAGCTGCTGTGCCTCCAGACCCCATGGGGGCTGACTAGAGATACAATGGCGAAGCTGGCAGGTGCTGCCCGGGGAGCCCACACTCCAGTGGGGAAGATGGGACTGGCCCCTCACTTCTCATCACCACAGAGCGGCAGCGAGGCCCAGGGTCCCCAAGCCCCAAACTTCCCCCAGCCAGTGCATTTTTCTCAACTGGGAACTGGCTGGGACCTGGTGGGGTGGCTGCAGGGACCCTGGGGAGCAGCCCTGGCATGACCATCCTGGTGTCACCCGGGGCCACACTCAGCCCTTCTCTCACCAGTTCATCCCAGCTCCTTCCTGGGCTGCTCTGCCCCTAGGACTGGGGGGTCCGAGAGAATAGGACGGGTTCTGGCCCAGACTAGAAAGCAAGGACTGGCTCTGGAGGACTGCAAGGGGGAGGCCGGGCCTGGCTGTGGCTACTCCAGGGCTCAGGTGACCTGGGAAGAAGAGGAAAGGGGAAGGGAGAGCAAAAATGTCAAATGAGAAACCCAGAAAAGAGCTCCAGAGAGGGGCAGGATGGAGAAAGGAGCAAAGTCACAGGGAGGAGAAAGGGGAGGGCGGAAGGGACAGAAAGGAAGACTGGATGGGGGTCAGGGGAGTGCAAGGAAAGAAAGAGGAGGAGGAGGAAGTGGCTTGGATTTGCTCTACTCCTGGAAGAGCTGGCTTCCTCCTCGGATTCCCCTGCACTCTGCTCCCACTTCCCCGCCTCCCACACCTCCTCAGCCCACCCCAGTCTGGCTTCCTTGGCCCTCTCTCCACCAAAACAGCTCACACTGGGGCACCCAACACCGCCATGTTGCTAAATCCAGGGAACGTTTCACACCTCACCCTACTAGTTCTCTGTAGCATAGAGCTTTCCTTCCTTCTAGAACAATTTCATTCCTCTGTATTCTTGACACCCCAATCCATCCCTGGCCTCCTCGCCCTCCTTCTTCTCTGGCCACCCTTATCCTGCCTCCTGTGTGGGATCCTCCTCCTCTACCCAGGCCTGCGGAGCCAGCCCCTCAGCCTCCTCCCCCCATGCTTTCTCCGGAGACAGTACCATCCACAACTACGGCTTCAGTTACCAACATCCTGGGAGGGTCCGCATTTGTCTCTCCTCTGAACTCCCAACCCAGGCACCCAAGGGCTTCCTCCACATTTCCAACTGGATGTCTCACAGGCATCAAACATGGACAAAACTGAATGCATCATCTTCTCCCTAAACCTGGAAAGGAGGGATGGAGGGAGGGAGGGAGACCCTGGCAGGCTAAAGGGCTTGGGCTAGAGACATGAGAAGCACAGAGCTGCACCGGGAAGCTAAGGAACTTTGCAACGGGCTCAGACTGTCCAATGCCAAGGAAAGGGAAAAAGTGGGGCCCGTACACACCTGGGGTCTGTCCCAGACTCTGCTCCAGGGTCCTTCAACAGAAGCCGTGCCAGGCTCTGTGATAGGGACACATGCAGAGCCTCATGCCCATGGCCTTTGCTGCAGCCTCACTCTTAGACCCCTCCCCTTCCCTCTCCTTGGCCCCTCTCCTGGGGACCCTCTCTCCATCACCAGTCTGGGGCCAGGGGTTGGGGCAGAGAAGCATTCTGGAGGGTCAGCATGGGGAGGAAAGGAAACAGAACCTCACTGGGGACCACAGCAGCGGGAAATCGTGACCTGGATATGCGGGGCAGGGGAGCATGCCTCCCCAGGTGCACCAACACCTGGGCTACCTCTTCCAGCTGTGCTCTTCTCCCTCGTCCCACACCATGGAGTCCAGACTGGGGGTCTGAGGAGCTCTGGAGGCTGGGGAGACCTAGAGAGCACAGGCCTTTCCCCTCTTTCTTTGGGGGAGCACTTGGGGAAATTTGGAGAGGGAGAGAACTCAGAGCTCAGCACTTTCCTCTTTCTGTTTTTCTTCTTGAGGAATTTTTTTCCCTAACTGCTGATGACTTTACCATTTCTTGGGGGTGGGAGGAGGAGATTTTGGCTTTTGTTCCCCCCACTATAAGTGCCGGACAGAGTCTTACATTCCACAAGAAGCCAGAGCTTCAGAGTTTCCTAAAGATGAGGTGGCATCTCCTCCCCTCTTGGGCCCAAGCTCCCTCCTCCCCACTCCCAGCGCCCGCCCCCAGTCTCCAGCCCTCAGTCCTGGCCAGGGAGGTCCAGCCAGGCTGGGAGGAGACCCCAAGCACATTCTTCCTCTCACTGTCATGCTGCTGAAATTAAAGACACATCTTCAGGCTGGGAGTCCGCCAAGCGTTTCAAGTCGAAAAGTAGCAAACGAGGCCCTGAGCCTCAGTCCTATGCCACGTGTAAAGGATGCTTGGAAACCGTCTGCCTCAGCCGCTGGGACGAAGGCCTGGAACTGGACATTGGGATGGTGGCTGTCACATACCTCACACACAAAGCTCCAATCCCAGGGATCCCCAAACAGCCTTCAGAATCCCAAGCCCATGACATAGCAACCCACAATGCACACCTCAGTGGCTTCATCTCTTCTTTAAGGTGGGCGTGGGGGAGCTGGGGTGGGGAGCACGTGGGGAGGGGCTGCAGGCAGGAGCTACCTCTGCTATCAAAACTCAACAAGCAGGGAGATGGGCAGGTCCCACCAACCCTCATACCAAGGCCTGTGATACCCCGCCCGAGGCCACCACTCCAAGTATCTGTTTCTTCTGAGGGACAGGTCCCTTGTGCCTTATTAGGGATGGGGGCCTCCTTGGAACTGACCCACAGTGGAGGACAGGACTTTGGTGGGTCCAGGAACTGCCATCTCAGCACCTCAGCCCCCCAGTCCTGCCCTGCAGTCGCTGGCACTAGGTGGGGGCAGATCCTGGGCCACAAGTTGCTGCCACATGGTCGCGATAATTGATGAAGGCCCGTCCCTCTATTGCCGTCTCCAGCCCTGCCTCTCTGGAAACTCTATATTTTCCCTTTAATTATAGCCCCTGCAGTCTCCCTCCGCTGCCCCACCCGCACCGCTCATCCTGGCTGCCCACGGCCGGCGACGTGGCTCCCTCCCCTTCTGTTCCCTTGGTCTTTTTTTTCCCTTTGCCTTCGTTGCACAAAACCAGCTGGGGGAGGGCGTGGAGAGGGGCGGGGGGAGGCAATGGAATCTTGGATGGTTTGGGGGAGGCGTGACTCCCCGCTTCCACGTTTGCAGCTCTGGAGCAATGGGGGTTGGGGAGCTGCACAGGAGGGAGAGGAGCGAATGGGGCACTGCAAGGAGACCCCCACTTTGGCCAAATGAGGGGTCTGAATAGATTGGGCTTGAGGTAGAGTACTGTTGGGGGTTTAAGACACAATGAAGGGAGGACACTGACTTCTGGAGGCATCCTCCCCAAATATAGCCTGCTGTTTTTGGGGTCCCCATCCCGTCTCAGAGTACAGATGATTCTTGCCGGGATCCAGGAGCAGAGAGCAATGGCCTGGATTTTCAGGGAAGAGGACAAGCCATGAGAAACAGGCTCTAAAATAAGGTCACTCAACCCCTGTGCAATTCCATCCAAAACCCCCAAAGGCAAATTTCACCCAGACACCCAAATGCTCCCATACATCCCCAGCCCTGAGTCCAGGTACAACTAGAGAAAAGGCTTTACGCAGCTCCCAGAAGGACACCCTCTCTGGCCAAGTAACCTCCACCCAAGTTCTCTCTGGTTTGACTGTGCTGGGTAGGAGGGTCTCTAACTAGCCCCTAGCCACAGCCATGGCAGACATAAAACCTTTTTCTAAGTCACCAGTGATCACAGACCTACCCCTACAAACTCACTCTCCAACTCTGGGGTAGAAGAGTTTGGGGAATGAGCCTAGAGGGGATTGGACCCCCAATCCACACCTCTGAGCCTCTAGCAATCCTCCTCCCCACCCCGATGCCCCATCACCCACCACCAAAGCTTCCTTCTGGGGAGACCACTTAGTCAAGTTTCTCACCCTGTGCCTCAGGCCACCCCCCCCCCCGCCATCTATCTCAATCAGGCCTGGGGTATGGAGGGGGGCATTCGAGTCTCTCTTCGAGTTCAGGTATGGCAGAACAATTGACATCCTCAAAATAAAACCCTCTTGCCAGCACCCTTCCTCCTAAGTATCTGAGTCTTTGATGTCTATAAAGGAATCTCTCAATTGTTCCCCAAATATTCCTAAGCTCCATACCCCAACCACACCAGAAGACACTGCCAAACAAGCACATTTTTTAAATGCCCTGGTTGTCCTGTTTGGGAGAGGTCCCCAGCTGACCTCTTTATACCTGTTCCTTAGCTCCTGCCAAGGATGTCAGGAGGGTGAATGAAGCATGGCCTGGAGGACCCTCTCCCAATCACCCCCAACCTTCGCAACTTCGGAAGTCTCCCCACGCAGCTCCTCAATTCCACCTCCAGATTGGAGGTCCCAGGGAGAAAGCAGAGGGGACACCCCTACCCACGCTTTAGCCCATGCTATACTGAGGACACAGCTGCACCCCAGCGGCAGTACCTCTGGCCCAGGCTGTGATGGGGAGGGGGCTGGGGAGGCAGCGCTGTGAAGGGGGGAGATGTGGGGTGGATTCCCTTCCCTTCCCTTCCCTCCTCCTCCCTTCTCCGTTCCAACTCCCAAATTGGGGGCCGGGCCAGGCAGCTCTGATTGGCTGGGGGACGGGCGGCCTGCTCCCCCTCTCCGAGGGGCAGGGTTCCTCCCTGCCCTCCACCGGGATGGTATAAAAGGGGCCCTGGCCAGTCGACGGAGCAGACGGGAGTTTCTCCTCGGGGTCGGAGCAGGAGGCACGCGGAGTGTGAGGCCACGCATGAGCGGACGCTAACCCCCACCCCAGCCGCAAAGAGTCTACATGTCTAGGGTCTAGACATGTTCAGCTTTGTGGACCTCCGGCTCCTGCTCCTCTTAGCGGCCACTTCCCTCCTGACGCACGGCCAAGAGGAAGGCCAAGTCTTCCCAGAGGAAGGCCAAGTCCAGGGCCAAGACGAAGACAGTAAGTCCCAAACTTCTGGGAGTCCAGGGCTACTTGGTATCGCGCCCTGAGCTTGGTCCCGGGGCTGAGGCTTAAACAGACTCTGGATACTCGGGAGACTCGGGATGGAAGGGAGATGGCGAAGGCTCTTCCTTAGCGACCTGGGAGAGCAGGGAGCTCACCCTGGGGCAAGGGCGGAGATGAACGCTCCCAGGAGTGGGAGGTGAAGATGAAGCTCTGCGTGAGTTGCTACAGGAGAGTCTCGAGCGCGCAACAGGGAAAGTGGGGATCTGGGCGCGGGGAGGAGGGGAAAGTACGTCGAAGATGGGATGGGGGCGCCGAGCTGGGGATTTGGAGCTCAAGCTGTAAAAGCGATCAGCAAGGCAGTGGGATGATTCATAAGGAAAGATTGTTTGCCCTCTCTGCAGGCGAGACAACGTTCCCAGGGCCGCGGGGATGCTGGTCTGGGGGGGAGGGGGCGCGGAGAGGGGGCGGGCTGGAGATGAGAACTTTGGCGCGGACCGGGCAGGGCGGGGTCCTTGCGCCCCCTGCTGATCAGCACTGAGCACTGCGCCTCGCCGTCCGGAGCTTCCTGGCGCGGGAGCTGGAGCGGGGTAGGCCTGGCTGTTGCCAGGAGTGGACCCCACCTCTACATCTGGGAAATAAAGTCGGGGCTGGGATAGCCCCTGCCTCTAAAAGAAATGACAAGTCCGGTGAACTTGGCCCCGCCCCGTCTACATGGCTTAGCGTTGCCCGCCACCTCGTGGCCGTGAGGGTAGCTGCTAGTGCGGTGGGTGTGGCTAACTAACTTCATCACTATTTGCGGACTTTTTGGTTCTTTGGCTAAGAAGTGACCCAGAGGCACTGGTTGGCTTTGGAGGGCTGGGGCTGGCCCTGAGAGCAGGCTGTTAATGACGTCTGGGTGCTGGAGGTTAGGGCGTGCCCTACTTTCGAGGTACATTTCAAGTCTTTGGGCGGGACCCTATTCCAATCAGCCCCGCCCATTCTCGTAGCCCCGCCCACGCCAACCCACCTGCCCGGCGAACCGGGGCGGACTGAGATCTGGGCCGCCCTTCTCTCCTCCCACCGCTCCCTACGAACCTCTGTCCCGATGGGGCCCCTCCTTTTCTCCCCTCCCCTCCCCCCCACGGCTTTTTATTTCACTTGGCTTCTGCGCCAATGGGCTGAGGTTGGAGCTGGAAGCAACCTCGGCCTAAAGCTTTTGTTTAAATTCCTGGGAACTGGAAAGAGTTATAGCCGCCCTGGCCGGGAGCCTCGGCGCTGTCACTAGAGCTGATGAGGAGCAGACGAGCTTTCAAGGATTTGGGAAAAAGGGGGAGGGGAGGGAAGTAGAAAATCTAAGTGTGTCTCTTAGACAGAGGGGAAGGACAGGTTGGGGTCCCTGGAGCCCCGAGGCGGGGATCTCGGGCGCTGCTGACAGCCCGCCCCTTCCCCACTTGCCCTAGTCCCTCCAGTCACCTGCGTACAGAACGGCCTCAGGTACCATGACCGGGAAGTATGGAAACCTGAGCCCTGCCGGATCTGTGTCTGCGACGACGGCAAAGTGTTGTGCGATGACGTAATCTGTGACGAATCCAAGAACTGCCCCGGCGTCGAACCCCCCGAAGGCGAGTGCTGTCCTGTCTGCCCCGATGGCGCAGGTACAGCTCAACTTCGGGGCTGGGGTTGGGGGGTCGGGGCGCTTCTGCGCCCTGCGTCTTGTTAGCAAACCCTGCCTCTGACCCGCGTCTCTTGTCACCCTAGAGTCAACTACGGACCAAGAAACCACAGGAGTCGAGGTAATTCTCTGTCCTCGACTTTTACCACCCCTCCTGTGACTCCTTACGGTCCTCCCTTCTCTAACTCAGCCTCTTTTTTGTTTCTTCTCCCCCAACCTCATAGGGACCCAAGGGAGACACTGGCCCCCGAGGCCCAAGGGTAAGCCTTGCACTCTCTCTGCTGTCAGGGGCTGCAGGTGGGCGTGGCTCCTGGCCAGTGCTCACTCTGGCCCGCCCTCTCCCCTGCAGGGACCCGCAGGCCCCCCTGGCCGAGATGGCATCCCTGGACAGCCTGGACTTCCCGGACCTCCCGGACCCCCCGGACCTCCCGGACCCCCTGGACTTGGAGGAGTAAGTGGAGGGTCGGGACAGCCATGGGAGGCCTTGTGTATCCTCTCTCCCCTGTTTTGTTTTTGCTTTTTGGCAGATGACATAATTTAACATTTTGCACAATTTAAAACTTACAGAAAAGTTGCAAGAGTAGTACAAAGAACTCTCATATACCCTTCACGGTTTGTCACATTTGCTTTAAGCCTCTGTTTATGTATACACATCATTATTTTTTTTCTGATCCTTTTAGGAGTAAGTTGCTGAGATCATGCCCCTTTGCTCCTAAATATTTCAGTGTGTTTTTCGTAAGAACAAGAGCATTCTCTTGAGTGACCATAGCACGATAATTAAATTTAGGAAATTTAACATTGGTCCAATACTGTTAGCTAATGTACAGTCCGTATTCAAAGTTCACCAGTGTCCCAATATAACCTTTATAGATTTTTTTCCCCTGACCCATGGTCCCATCCAGGATAATGAATTGGAGCTAATTGTAACGTCGCTTTAGTTTCTATGAAGGTGGAACATTCCTCAGACTTTCTTTGTTTTTCACAACACTGCAAGTTTCTGAAGAGTCCAGTTGTTTTATAGAGGCCAGTTGTTTTGTAGACGGTCCCTCAATTTGGGATTGTCTGATTAGATCAGATTCGGTCATGCATTTTTGGTGGGACTATTTTACAAGCAGTGTTGTTGTCCAGTGTTATTGTACATCACATCAGTAAGCACATGATGTCAGCTTTTTCCATTATCAGTGATGTCTTCTGCCTTTCAAATTCCTGTCCTGACCCTGATTTCTCTTGTTTTTTTCTAGAACTTTGCTCCCCAGATGTCTTACGGCTATGATGAGAAATCAACTGGAATTTCCGTGCCTGGCCCCATGGTGAGCCACCTGGGGGAGCGGAGGTGATGGAAGAGGAGTAGATATGGATCCAGAGGAGGCAGGCGTTGCCATATGGGGCTGGCATACATGGCTTGGGTGGTAAAGATCACCTTTGGGACCTCAGAGTCCCGAGAGGATGCAGGACAACTGAGTGGTCCCAACAGGCACAAATGGAGGTCACAAGATTAGACCATGCTGTGCTTTCCCGCAGAGGGAATCACCATGGCCCCTTTTTCTTCTCCTTCTCTAGGGTCCCTCTGGTCCTCGTGGTCTCCCTGGCCCCCCTGGCGCACCTGTGAGTATCTGGGAGGTCTTCATGTATCTCCTTGGGCTTTGGTCTTTTGCGGGGAAGATTGGCATGAGGGAAGGGAAGGTGCTCAGAGATCTCTTGGTGAGATAGGAAAAGGATGGCCTTCCCTTCTAACCCCACACTTCTCTCCTTGTTCTCTAGGGTCCCCAAGGCTTCCAAGGTCCCCCTGGTGAGCCTGGCGAGCCTGGAGCCTCAGTAAGCGCTCTCTGTACAGATACTCCCTCTACAAACACGGCTTCTCCTACTGAAGGACCCTCCAACCCAGGGTCTTCCTCAACGCCTCCTTCCAATCCTGGCCTTTCCCTTCTTTTTGCTTTATTCTGGAGATTCTAACCACCTCTTCTATCTTCTCTAGGGTCCCATGGGTCCCCGTGGTCCCCCTGGCCCCCCTGGCAAGAATGGAGATGATGTAAGTAGCCCTAACAAGAAGATGCCATCTCACCCCATGGCCGCCATGATTGGGTCACGTAGTCTCCATTCCAGTGCCCCCACCACCTTTAGGGGTGATGCCCAAAGGCAGGAGGGCAAGTTCTCCCTGATGCATGGGACTGCCCTTGAACAATGACATTTACCCTTAGTGGGGTGTGTTCCCCCAGCTCTCCAACAGGGACACTGTTCCTTCCCTTACTCCAGCCACCTTAAAGCAATCCCCACCTGGTCCCTCAGGGTAAACTGGCTAACAGATGGTGAGATTAAAATGCTGGTGACAGAAATCAACAGAAATTCCCTTGAAGGGACTCAGATTGCACCAAACAAAGGTTTCACAATAAATTTAAATTGAGCTCTAGATTCAAAGATAAGATTCTGGGCCCCTAAACCTGACTTCCCTACTTTTTCCAGCCCTGGAGCCCGTGGGCATCATGGCCTTTTCTCTTCCTTGCAGGGAGAAGCTGGAAAACCCGGCCGTCCTGGTGAACGTGGGCCTCCTGGGCCTCAGGTGAGCAGGGGATGCGACTGGACCCTGAGCTTCGCTGCATTGGGCCTGCATCTGGGAGCTGGATCCACAGTGGTACATTCTAATGGCCCTTCCTTGTTTTCCTTTCCTTTTCTCTCCAGGGTGCTCGGGGATTGCCCGGAACAGCTGGCCTTCCTGGAATGAAGGGACACAGAGTAAGTCCCCTTTGAGTCATCTAAGATCCCAAAGTCCCTGGCATCCCACCTTTCCAGCTCCTTCCCTGAAGGATCCTGGTATGCATCCTGGCGGGTGGCAGCTCTAGAAGTCCCAAGGGATATAGAGAAGACATCCAAAAGCACTTCTCTCCATGGCAGAGAAGTCCCCATAAAGGGATTGGGTGAGATCTTGGGCCGGTGGGGTTCAGTCAAGCTCAGAGACAGGGGGATGGCAGTGGTGACCTCCCAAGGCTCTTTCTCAGGTCTGGGTGGATATCAAGGTGGTCCCCCCCCCTCTGCAGGGTCTCACCTTGTCCTTCCCTCCTATCTTAGGGTTTCAGTGGTTTGGATGGTGCCAAGGGAGACGCTGGTCCTGCTGGTCCCAAGGTAAGATGCTGTCTGAACGTCATGGTCCTCCACCTGTCCCACATGAAGGAATTCCTCACGCTCTTCTCTGCTCTGTAGGGTGAGCCTGGCAGCCCTGGTGAAAATGGAGCCCCTGGTCAGATGGTGAGTGTGCCCGGTTCCAGAGGAAAGGGAGGGGGTAGGGGGCAGGGGCAAGATGGAGGCTGGGGGAAAGAGCTGTCTCCCCTCTCATTTGACCTCTCTTTATTTGATTGGCAGGGCCCCCGTGGTCTGCCTGGTGAGAGAGGTCGCCCTGGAGCCCCTGGCCCTGCTGTAAGTACTTCTGGCCCCTTGGGGGATCCCTGGGCTCCGGAAGGGGTTCCGCAGAAGCTGCGGGGACTGGCTAGTGCTCAGTGGACGTAATGGAGGCTTTCCCTCTCTCCTGCAGGGTGCTCGTGGAAATGATGGTGCTACTGGTGCTGCTGGCCCCCCTGTGAGTGTGGCCCCTCGACCTCAGTACCAGGAAGTGGGGAGGGGTCTCAGTGTCAGCTCTCAGGGCTGATGGGGGATGGGGAGGGGCCATCTTGGCCTGAACCCCAGGACTTCTTTTGTCCCAGATGTGACTTGAAGCTGCACCTTCCTTCTTGCTGACATCCCCATTTCTTTCACAGGGTCCCACTGGTCCCGCTGGTCCTCCTGGCTTCCCTGGTGCTGGTGGTGCTAAGGTGAGACTCCGCCGTTCTCTGGGCATGACCCGCACAGGCCAAGGGGCGAGTATCTCCCTGTTTCCTAAACCAGAGGGACCCAGAGTGGCAAGAGAGAAGCCCATCCTCCAACATCTTTGTCCTCTACTCTTAGAGTCCTGATTCTTGGTCTCCTGCTGCTGTCTCCCCTTCCTCCCGCCATCCAGAGATAAGGTTGTGTTCCCTGGGGTGGCTTCTGACACATCCTTTCTTCTGATCCAGGGTGAAGCTGGTCCCCAAGGAGCCCGAGGCTCTGAAGGTCCCCAGGGTGTGCGTGGTGAACCCGGCCCCCCTGGCCCTGCTGGTGCTGCTGGCCCTGCTGTAAGTGTCCTCTTCTCAGTGTCCCCTGTGCCACTTACCAACCTCAGAGTTCCTACCTGTCACTCATTGTCCTTTCTTTGTGCCACAGGGAAACCCTGGTGCTGACGGACAGCCTGGTGCTAAAGGTGCCAATGTAAGTATCCTGCCAGGTGTCAGTTCTGCCCTGGAGCCCGCTCCCCACCTGCTTCGTGCCTTCCGCTCCTGGGCTCAGCTGTCTGTTCTGCCCCCGACAGGGCGCTCCTGGTATTGCTGGTGCTCCTGGCTTCCCTGGTGCCCGAGGCCCCTCTGGTCCCCAGGGCCCCAGCGGCCCTCCTGGTCCCAAGGGTAACAGCGTAAGTACAAACTTCTCCCTTCTGCCACCCCGTGCACTGGCTCCAGTGTGGCCCTCATTTGGAGAGCAGATGTAGGCTGGCTGAGCATCCCCCAACTCGCGGCTTTTCTTCTCCCCCTTGCAGGGTGAACCTGGTGCTCCCGGCAACAAAGGAGACGCTGGTGCCAAGGGAGAGCCCGTAAGTTCCCCTGGCACCCTCCCCGCAGCCCAGCCCGCCCTGCCCTGGGGGCCCCTTGAGGGAGCTCCAGGGAGGAATGGGAGCCCCTAGTCTTCTGGGGGAGCCCCTGACACTGGAGGCTCAGCCTCAGGCTGGCTCCAGGCCTGGCACCAGGATGGGCCCTCAACACAGGCCGCCCCCTTTGCCCCCTCCAGGGCCCTGCTGGTGTTCAAGGACCCCCTGGACCTGCTGGCGAAGAAGGAAAGCGTGGAGCCCGAGGTGAACCCGGACCCACTGGCCTGCCCGGACCCCCTGGCGAGCGTGTAAGTGCCCCCTGGCCACCCCTCCCTCCTTCTCTGCCACCAATGTGTTCCTGAGCTCACTGGCCTCCTCTCCTCCCGCAGGGTGGACCTGGTAGCCGCGGTTTCCCTGGCGCAGATGGTGTTGCTGGTCCAAAGGTAATGTCTCTCTGAGGCTGGGAGGCTGACCCTGCCACTCCCTGGGCATCACCTTCCTCTTGCGACGTAGTCACTCCCAGCCCTAGTTATTAGTGCTCCAGGCTGTGGCCGCAGATGTGTGTGTCTCTTGCTTCGCACTTGGCCTTACCTGGACTGTCCCACCCCCACTAAGGCCCCTCAAAGCCCGTCTCGACCAGCTGCCCCTCTCCCCAGAAGAAAGAAGAGGCTGGCCCATGGGAAAGGGCCAGATATGAGACCCTAATTGTTCCTGTGACTTCCCCCCAAACAGGGTCCCGCTGGCGAACGTGGTTCTCCTGGCCCTGCTGGCCCCAAAGGTTCCCCTGGTGAAGCTGGCCGCCCCGGTGAAGCTGGCCTGCCCGGCGCCAAGGTGAGACCCCAGCCCTTTGGCCCGGTCAGCCAGGCCTCTGATCGTCCAGCGTGGGGTCTGGGATGAAGTGTTCTGGAACAGGCCCAGGAATCTGCCCTCTGGAGTCCTCCCTGCTCCTCCCTCAGCCTCCTCCCCCCACCCCGAATCACATCTCCCTGCTTCCCCCCTAGGGTCTGACTGGCAGCCCTGGCAGCCCTGGTCCCGATGGCAAAACCGGCCCCCCTGTAAGTATCACTGCCCCTGCGCCCCCTCCTGCCCTCCTGTCTGCCTTCCCTCTGTCCTCACCACCGCCTTCGTGTCTCCCGTCCGCAGGGTCCCGCTGGTCAAGATGGTCGCCCCGGACCCCCAGGCCCCCCTGGTGCCCGTGGTCAGGCTGGTGTGATGGGATTCCCTGGACCCAAAGGTGCTGCTGTGAGTAGTCAGTGAGCAGCGACGCAGAGCTGGGGCGGACACAGCTGGGAGGCGGGAGTCCTGGGCTCTAGGCTCAGTGACTTACTGTTGCTTTCTGGGTCTCAGTCTCCCTATCTACAAAATGGGAGACTTCTCCAGGCTCCACGGTCATTGCCCTGTCCCCGGGGATGAGTATTGTTGGTGGCCCTCCCCCCACACATGGGGATCGGATGGGCCTTTCATATGGTAGTCACCCCCGAATCTTGGGGGATTCTTTGAGGTTCTGAAGGAGAGACCAGAGGAGGTGAGAGTCCATTGCGGTGCAGGTCACAGCAGGCACGTGGCAGGGAGAAGGATGGGGAGAAGGAGCCTGAAGGAGTGTCTTGGGAGGAGAGGGCTCAGGGACAGGCTAAGGGACCAAGCAAGAAAAGCCAGCAAAAGTGTCCCCAGGGGCCTGCAGAGTCTTTGGAAAACAAAGCCCCTAAAAAATTCCACTTAAAGTAAACAGGAGGGACCCAGGAGGCCCCAACATCTCACTTCGGCTCCCTGAAGCCTACGCTTTCCTCCACAGGGAGAGCCCGGCAAGGCTGGAGAGCGAGGTGTTCCCGGACCCCCTGGCGCTGTTGTAAGTATCTCCTTTTGGTCCCTGTCCCCTTCCTGCCCCTGCCCCTGACATATCCCCCTCCACACAGGAGGGATGCAAGAGGCCACAGCCCCTCAGCAGGGCACCAGGAGCCACCCTGCAGTTTGCTTTGTCCCCAGCCCTGACACCTGCCCTGCCACCTGCCCTTCCTCTAGCTGCTCTGGGCCTCCCCCCTGAGCTCTTCCTTACTCTCCCCCACAGGGTCCTGCTGGCAAAGATGGAGAAGCTGGAGCTCAGGGACCCCCAGGCCCTGCTGTAAGTGTCCCTGATGGGCAGACACCCCCTGTCCCTCCTCTGGTCGACCTTGCTGTGACCACGGCATTCTCTCCACACAGGGTCCCGCTGGAGAGAGAGGTGAACAAGGCCCTGCCGGCTCCCCCGGCTTCCAGGTGAGGTCTCATGGCTGTCAGGGTACTGGGGGAGGGTGGAGGTGCAGAAACACCTCTTTGTTCCCTTCCAGATCCTAAACCCTCCCTCTTTCCTCCCCGTTTCCCATCTGCAGGGTCTCCCTGGCCCCGCTGGTCCTCCTGGTGAAGCAGGCAAACCTGGCGAACAGGTAAGAGGTAGCCACCACCCAGAAGGGTTGGGGATGCAGGACACACAGAGGGACAGGCTTCTGCTCCTAGCTAATCAGACAACCATCAACTAGAGGGATCAAGGTTAGACACCAGGAAGAACTTCCTATCATGAAGGGAGCTACACAGAGGGAAGCAGGGTGCTGCATGGCTCTAGTCTGGGTGACTTCTTTCCAGAGCTGCTGGAATACTCTGTGACTTCTCTCAGCCCTTGTGATTGTAACTCTTGGTACGAAGCTTGGGGAGAGGGGAGGCCTTTGACACACCCCAAGGAGGAATACAGGGCTGTGCAGGATAATCCCATTTGCTGCTGAGAGAACATCCTTTTCTAATCATGGTCCCCGAGGGCCATGCCCCAGGAGAAGGAACAAGAGTTCTTTTCAGTGTGGTAGCCCCAGGTAGTTTGCTCACTGCCTGTTCCTCCCTGTCCCTCAGGGTGTTCCTGGAGACCTTGGTGCCCCCGGCCCCTCTGGAGCAAGAGTAAGTAGAACCTCTCTCACTGTTCCCATAAGATGCCTTGTGCTTGGCCCTGTCTCTGGAGCAGCTGTCTCATGCGCTGTCCTTCCCTTCTAGGGAGAGAGAGGTTTCCCCGGCGAGCGTGGTGTGCAGGGTCCCCCTGGTCCTGCTGGTCCCCGTGGGGCCAATGGTGCTCCTGGCAACGATGGTGCTAAGGTGAGGTCAGCACGGCAGAGGCTCCAGCGAGCAGCCTGGGGACCAGGTCTCAGCCTTCCTGCGGCAGGGGATGGCTGGCTGTGAACAAAGCCATGGAGAGGTGGGAGGGCGGGAGGCAAGACCAGGGTGGAGGCCGACGCGCAGCCTCGAGTCTGGACTGTGGGTCTTTCCTCCTAGCTGGTGCCTGTCTTTGGCCTCGGAACCAAGCCTGCAAGAGGGGGCTTGGGGCTGTGACCCACTTCGGGGACCCTAGGCCTCACTCCAGTCTTCTTTGTTGTCACACAGGGTGATGCTGGTGCCCCTGGAGCCCCTGGTAGCCAGGGCGCCCCTGGCCTTCAGGGAATGCCTGGTGAACGTGGTGCAGCTGGTCTTCCCGGCCCCAAGGGTGACAGAGTAAGTTCAGCCTCCCACTCCCCTGAGCCCTTCGTGCTCCCGTTTCTCTCCCAGCTCTAGATTCCTCAGCATCTCTCCTCTCCAGATCTTTCCCTCTTCTGAATCTGCTCTTCTTCCCTCTGGCCTCTGTGCTGATGAATCTTCTAGCTTCGATCCAGGCCCTCTCTCCCCATGAGTTACCATGGCGATGAGAGGTGGGGGCGTCTCCTTGGTGAGGCTCCCTGTTCATCCTGCTACACAAGTCAGGGGCCTTCTAACCTAGAATCCCCAGAATTCTTTCAGGGGAAAAGGACCTTGATCCCTTGGCACAGGTGGCAGCAGGACAGAACCGGGGAGGGCCTCTCAAGGTGTCCCAGACACAAGCAGAACACCATAGGTCACCTTCTCGTCCCACACTGGAAGTCTCAGTCTTTCCCATGTCTTTAGGGCGATGCTGGTCCCAAAGGTGCTGACGGTTCTCCTGGCAAAGATGGCGTCCGTGGTCTGACTGGCCCCATTGGTCCTCCTGGCCCTGCTGGTGCTGCTGGTGACAAGGTGAGGTGGCTGCCTCCCACCTTCTTCCTTAACACACAGGTTCCCCAGCAAGCCTGGGCGTGGCTGGGGTGAGGGAGGTCTGGCCAAACCAAGCCAGCAACCCAGGAAGCTGGAGGGACCTGGAGGGAGGGGAGGCTCTCCTGGGGTCACCTGCCAGGAGTACTCAGATCACACCCCTGACCCTGAGTCTCTCATCCCTCCCTCTCAGGGTGAAACTGGTCCCAGTGGCCCTGCTGGTCCCACTGGAGCTCGTGGCGCCCCCGTAAGTACAGAACACCCAGTTAAGACCCCACACTTGGCCCTTCTCTCCCTTCCTCTTGACCTCTGGCCCTGACTCTGTCCCACCCCCGGCTCCTCTACTCCACCCATCCCACCTCCCTCCACGTCACAGCATCTCTCCATTGCCTCCTTTGCTTCTAGGGAGACCGTGGTGAGCCTGGTCCCCCCGGCCCTGCTGGCTTCGCTGGACCCCCTGTGAGTACCAAGATCCCCTTCGTCTTCCATCACCACTTGGGACCCGGGACCTTGAGGACCTGAATGAGGATGGAGGCGTCAGCCTGAATCGGGGGAGAGGGTGGGGAGGGGTTGTTTCCCATCTTCCAGCCTCCAGTCCGTGGAACCTCCCCCAGCCCACGGAGCCGCCTGCCTCCCTCCCTCACTCACCGCCTCCCTCCGCCCCCAGGGTGCTGACGGTCAGCCTGGTGCTAAAGGCGAGCCTGGTGATGCTGGTGCTAAAGGCGACGCCGGTCCCCCTGGCCCTGCTGGACCCGCTGGACCCCCTGGCCCCATTGTGAGTAGCTCATTGCCTGGGCCCTGAGATGCTGCAAGCTGAGACCCAGGACTAGTCCAGGCCCGACACCTCTGTGCTCTCCTCCAGGGTAACGTTGGTGCTCCTGGACCCAAAGGTGCTCGTGGCAGTGCTGGTCCCCCTGTGAGTATCACCCGCCTCTCTGCTGAGTCTGTCCCCAGCCGGCGTCCATGGTGAGGGCAGCTGGGTCAGGTGAGTTGGCTGTCCTCCCTTTGACTGCCCCTGTGCTCTCCTCTGCTAGGGTGCTACTGGTTTCCCTGGTGCTGCTGGCCGTGTTGGTCCCCCCGGCCCCTCTGTAAGTATGTGTGGTGGAAGCCACTGCTCTGGGTCGGGGACGGAGGGCTCAGGCTGTCGGGGAGACAGTGGACCCAACTGAGGCCTTGGTGATGCTCTAGAACCCACTGGAATCCGACATCCCCTCTTCTCCCCATCCAGGGAAATGCTGGACCCCCCGGCCCTCCTGGCCCTGCTGGCAAAGAAGGCTCCAAAGGTCCCCGTGGTGAGACTGGTCCCGCTGGACGTCCTGGTGAAGTTGGTCCCCCTGGTCCTCCTGGCCCCGCTGGCGAGAAAGGCTCCCCTGGTGCTGACGGGCCTGCTGTAAGTGCCAGCTCAGATCTCTGCAGCTTTGGAGGTGTCCTGAGCTGGGGATTGTCCCTGTGCTGCTGTAGGTCACCTCACCCCACCTCTTCCTCCCACAGGGCGCTCCTGGTACTCCCGGACCTCAGGGTATTGCTGGGCAGCGTGGTGTGGTCGGCCTGCCTGGTCAGAGAGGAGAAAGAGGCTTCCCTGGTCTTCCTGGCCCCTCTGTGAGTGTCCCGCTCACCTTTGGGGACCCCAAGCAAAACCATCACAGGACTTGGAGGGCACGGGGTGGGGGGCGGTGCCAACAAGGACAGACTCAGTAGAGATGATCTGGGGCGGCTCTAGGGCCCTCCCTCACCCTATCCCTGGCCTGACACTTTCTTCTTCCTTAGGGTGAACCCGGCAAACAAGGTCCTTCTGGAGCAAGTGGCGAACGTGGTCCTCCTGGTCCCATGGGCCCCCCTGGATTGGCTGGACCCCCTGGTGAATCTGGACGTGAGGTGAGCAGTCCCTAGCCCCCGTGCCAGTGCCCTTGGCAGGGCCATTTTGGCTTTGGCCTGAGCCTTCCTCCCCTGCTGACTCTCCCCTCTTCTCTCCACGCAGGGAGCTCCTGGTGCCGAAGGCTCCCCCGGACGAGACGGAGCTCCTGGCCCCAAGGTAAAAGGCCACACCAGAGGCCACAGCCCCGCCCACCGCTTCCCCACCTGGCCAGCTCTTTGGCCAGGGCTGACCCGCATCTCCTGCTCTCCCGTCCCAGGGTGACCGTGGTGAGACAGGCCCCTCTGGACCCCCTGGCGCTCCTGGCGCTCCTGGTGCCCCCGGCCCTGTCGGCCCTGCCGGCAAGAGCGGCGATCGTGGTGAGACTGTAAGTAGCTGGGCTCGGCTCCCTGTTTCTGGGCAGGCCTAGTGGCCCAGGGATGGACATCTGTCTTCCCCCAGGCCGGGGAAGCAGAAATGTCTTGCAAAATGGCCAGGCCTTCAGCTTCCCCGAGAAAACTGAGCTATAGCTCAGCCTCGAGGTCTCCCTCCCAGATAAGCACCCCATCTTTCCCGAGGAGTAGAGTTGGCCCAGCTCCGGGGAGGTTACCGGGGGTCAGGAGAGATGCTGCAGTGGGAAGGATATGGGGAGAGAGGGCCCAGCCGATCCTATCCCACAGCTCAAGCCGTGCTGGACCCCAGCCTCGGTCTCCCCTGGCCAGGCCCTAACACTCTCCCTGCTCTCCCCAGGGTCCTGCCGGTCCTGCTGGTCCTGTTGGCCCCGCTGGTGCCCGTGGCCCTGCTGTAAGTGCCCTGCTGTGTCTCCCCTGCCCTCACATCCCTTGTGCCAATGTGGACAGTGTCCTGCTCGGTGCTGGCAGAACGTCCACCTGACAGCCTGTCCTCTCATCTCTCCTAGGGACCCCAAGGCCCCCGTGGTGACAAGGGTGAGACAGGCGAACAGGGCGAAAGAGGCATAAAGGGTCACCGTGGCTTCTCTGGCCTCCAGGGTCCCCCTGGTCCTCCTGTGAGTATGCTCAGCCCCTCCCCACTCCCCATGCTGTGTGTGTGATGGTGGAGGGACCCTTTGTCTCAGTTTCCCCCTCCGGATAGTCATTCTGACTCCTCCCTAGTGGGGACTGGATTCTAAAGATTTATGGGCATTTCCAAGTCTCTTCTGAGAGTGCGAGGGGTGCACAGAGAGGGGGTGTGTGTGGGGGTGTCAGTTTAAGGACACCTCAGGGCCAGATTTCCAGGATGAGGGGCGCGGGCTGCCGCTCGCCTCCCCAGCCAACCCCTGGCTGCCTTTGACCCACACTGGGCCTGAACTGCCTTTGTCTCTGTCCTTCAGGGCTCTCCTGGTGAACAAGGTCCCTCTGGAGCTTCTGGTCCTGCTGGTCCCCGAGTACGTCATACCTTCAGCTGATCTCCTCTTCCTGGGCCCCAAACCGAGGCTCGCCCCTGGGCCCTTTGCCTGGGACCCAGGCACCCCTTGCCTCTCTGGACAGGGCACAAGCGAAGGGAAGAAGAGTCCTGAACAAACAGTCTGATCCAGCCTCAGCCTCCCCACACCCTTCTCCTTCCTCCCACGCAATGCTCGCTGGCCCAGCCCCGGGAATGATCAATGCCACCCCTGAAGCTGCGGAGCCGGGGCCAGCAGGGAGGGTGGTGGGCTTCTCCGCCAGAGTTGGGGTTGCCTCAGGCTTGCTGGTGGGCTTCCTCTAACCAGTTTCTCCCTCCAGGGTCCCCCTGGCTCTGCTGGTGCTGCTGGCAAAGATGGACTCAACGGTCTCCCCGGCCCCATCGGGCCCCCTGGTCCTCGCGGTCGCACTGGTGATGCTGGTCCTGTTGTACGTAGCCCCTTAGCGCCTCCGCCGCACAGCCCTCCAGTCCCAGAGCTCTCGGACGCCGGTAATCTCCACTCTCCTCCTCCTCTGTGCAGGGTCCCCCCGGCCCTCCTGGGCCCCCTGGTCCCCCTGGTCCTCCCAGCGGCGGTTATGACTTCAGCTTCCTGCCCCAGCCACCTCAAGAGAAGGCTGATTCTGGCCGCTACTACCGAGCTGACGATGCCAATGTGGTCCGTGACCGTGATCTCGAGGTGGACACCACCCTCAAGAGCCTGAGCCAGCAGATCGAGAACATCCGGAGCCCCGAGGGCAGCCGCAAGAACCCCGCCCGCACCTGCCGTGACCTCAAGATGTGCCACTCCGACTGGAAGAGCGGTGAGGGCCTGCCCTGGCTGCCCCTTCCTCCTCCTCCTGCCATGCCAGGATCCCATGCCCACACGTGCCCCACCTCCCGTGTGGTGCTGGCTGCCTGCCCCCCCTGACTCCACGTTGCCGGCCCCACCACAGGAGAGTACTGGATTGACCCCAACCAAGGCTGCAACCTGGACGCCATCAAGGTCTTCTGCAACATGGAGACTGGTGAGACCTGTGTGTACCCCACTCATCCCAACGTGGCCCAGAAGAACTGGTACATCAGCAAGAACCCCAAGGACAAGAGGCACGTCTGGTTTGGCGAGAGCATGAACGGTGGATTCCAGGTGCGTGAGCTGGACCCTAGAGCCACTGTCAGGAGGTGGGCTAGCCCAGTGCCAGGAAGCAGCATGAAAGTCTGGAGTGGACTCCGGTTCTGCTAAGTGTGATAGATGGAGCTGAGCTGGGGGCAGGGGTCCTGGGTCTTTGACACTGGCTCAGACACAGGGTGCCTGTGGGCACATGATGCCCTGTCTTGATGTAGGAGTTCACTGGGCTACTCTCAGGGGAGCCCAGGCAGGGAGGCCAGGACTGGAGGCTCCCGCATGGCTGTCAATTCCTCACTCTGCCCCTCCCCCACAGTTCGAGTACGGTGGCAAGGACTCCGACCCTGCCGATGTGGCCATCCAGCTGACCTTCTTGCGCCTGATGTCCACCGAGGCCTCCCAGAACATCACCTACCACTGCAAGAACAGCGTGGCCTACATGGACCAGCAGACCGGCAACCTCAAGAAGGCCCTGCTCCTCCAGGGCTCCAACGAGATCGAGATCCGGGCCGAGGGCAACAGCCGCTTCACCTACAGTGTCACCACCGACGGCTGCACGGTGAGTCCCCCGAGGCCCCAGGCAGGGACCCCTCTCTGGGCTCTGGCTCTTTGGGCAGTACCCTCTCTCTGTTGCTGCCACCTGATAACGCCCCCCTCCTCTTGCCTCCACCTCACCCCAGAGTCACACCGGAGCCTGGGGCAAGACAGTGATCGAATACAAAACCACCAAGACCTCCCGCTTGCCCATCATCGATGTGGCCCCCTTGGACGTTGGCGCCCCAGACCAGGAATTCGGAGTCGACGTTGGCCCTGTCTGCTTCCTGTAAACTCCCTCCACCCCAACCTGGCTCCCTCCCACCCAACCCACTTTCCTCCCTCCCCAGAAACAGACAAACAACCCAAACTGAACCCCCCAAAAAGCCAAAAAATGGGAGACAATTTCACATGGACTTTGGAAAATATTTTTTTCCTTTGCATTCATCTCTCAAACTTAGTTTTTATCTTTGACCAACTGAACATGACCAAAAACCAAAAGTGCATTCAACCTTACCAAAAAAAAAAAGAATAAATAAATAACTTTTTAAAAAAGGAAGCTTGGTCCACTTGCTTGAAGACCCACAAGGGGGTAAGTCCTTTTCTGCCCGTTGGGCTTTATGATCCCCCAACGCTGCCCTTTCTGCTCCTTTCTCCACCCCACCTTGGGGCCTCCCCACTACTGCTCCCCAAATCTAAGTCTCCCCGAAAGACACAGTAAATAATGCATTGTCTGCCCATCAACCAAAGGCAATGCCAAAACACCCCAGTGGCCCCACCCCAAGCCCACCCAGCACCCCCAAACTCTGGGGGGACCTGGAGTTCTCAGACTGCCAAAGAAGCTTTGTCATCTGGCATCCCCACGGCCCCTGCAACATATCCCTCTTCGTTTTTTGAGGGGGCCATGCCTGGGGAGCCACCGGTCCCCAACCAGGTTTGGAGGAGAGTCAGGAAGGGCCATGACAGAGCAGAAACATCGGATTTGGGGAAAGCGTGTCAATCCCTCGTGCTGCAGGGCTGGGTGGGAGAGATTGTTCTGTTCCTTGTGTAATTGTGTTGCTGAAAGACTACCTCGTTCTTGTCTTTGTGTGTCACCGGGGCAACTGCGTGGGGGCGGGGATGGGGGCAGGTTGGAAGCCGCCTCGTTTTATATCAAAGGTGCTACATCTCTGTGACGGGGCGGGGTGGGGAGGGAATCATTGGTGCTATAAAAGTTGAGATGCCCCCCCAGGCCAGCAAATGTTCCTTTTTGTTCAAAGTCTATTTTTATTCCTTGATATTTTTCTTTTTTTTTTTTTGTGGATGGGGACTCGTGAATTTTCTAAAGGTGCTATTTAACATGGGGGGCAGGTGCCGAGGCTCCAGCTCTCCACTCTCTCTCCACTGCCTCTGGCTTCTCAGGCCTCTGCTCTCCCCACCTCTCTCTCCTCTGAAACCCTCTCCTCCTGCAGCTGCACCCCACCCTCACCATCTCGTGCCTAGTCTGTCCTGCATCCTCTCTCGCCGGGTTTCAGAGACAATTTTCCAAAGCACAAAGCAGTTTTTCCCCCTAGGGGTGGGAGGAAGCAAGAGACTCTGTACCTATTTTGTATGTGTATAATAATTTGAGATGTTTTTAATTATTTTGATTGCTGGAATAAAGCATGTGGAAATGACCCAAACTTATCTGCGGTGGTCTCCTAATTTCCTTCCTTGGAGTCGGGGGAGGGAGACACACGGGGAGGGGGTTTGTGGGGGGTGCACTTGCCTTCCATTTCCTCCCCCCTTCTCTTCTAGATCCCTCCACAGCCCCCCTTTCCTCTTGCTTTTCTTATGCCTTAAACTTTTTCCTTTCCTCTTTTTTTTTCTGTCTCTTGCCATTCTCCTTGCGTGCCTTCCAAATCCTTGTCTCCCCTGCGATGCCGTACAGCCAGCCCACGTGTGCAGCAACGCTTCAGATCCTGGGCTGCCCAAACCCCACACCCACTCTCCCCTCAACTCCCCACTGCCGTGGGCACCCTGCAGGACTGGGGGTGGTGGGGGACGCTGCACACGGGCACCGGGAGCCTCAGGGTGCCGGAGGCGGGGGAGGGGGGGTGAGGGACACGGAGCTGGTGAGGAGGACGAGGCCCCTCCTTGGACAAACGTGGAGGCCGTCTGGCCTCTGCTCCCTCCTCGCCCCTGTGGAGCTCCTGCTGAAGGAGCAGCAAGCCCTACAGCTTGAGAAGGGGTCTGCTGAGCCTGGTGGGGGGCCTGGGCTCCCGGGGAGTGAGTTGGAGAGCTGTGGTTAAGGCGCTCACAGGACGCTCTTGGGAAGGACAGAGGCCTGGCTCCGCTCAGCATGGCCTGGGTCCCTCGTGGCCTTCTGAGACTCCCAGGAGGGGTGGCCTGGGGGACCCAGCCCCTGCCTTCTACCCACTCCTTTTCCTTTTCCTTCTTTCTTCTCAAATTCCTTCTTCTCCCTCCCCTCTCTTTTCCCTCGCCCTCTGCCTGCCCCTCCCTGCCTGCCTGAGAATCTGAGGCCCCCAGAGGAAAGGTGACCAGTTGGTTCCCCCATCTCAGGGAATGGGGACAATAGCATATGGTCAGCAGGGGACAGAGAATCCAGAGCATCGGAAGCCTAGAGCAAACCCGGCACCCAGAGACTGGGAGGAAAAGCCCGCGTTCCTCCCCGAGGTCTACAGAGAGAGGGACGAGTGTGCAGATGCCATCCTTCAGCAGCGCTGACACCACGGCTGTCATGAAGTATTCATGGCTATTCATTATGGCCTTTAATAATTCATCATTAGCACTTCTACCACACTTAGGACACTGTGGAAAGGGAATTAGTCTAGAGCAGAAGAAATTATGGCATATAAATGAAGGCTTATTTATACACAAATTACCCGAAGTTGTGTTGTGCCCACTGCTCTATGGATTGATGCATTGAGTGCCTCGTGATGGCTGCCTGACACACCGTGCAGGTAACCCCCACTCACCTGGGCCCCTCGGCCTCCCTGCAGAGACCCTTGCTGTCCAGGCCCCATCCCCACTCACCCCCGTGGGGGATCCAGAAGCATGCTGAGCCACCCACGCTTCTACCTGGCCATTGCCCACCTATCCGGGCTCACTGTTCCCTCCCCGTCCTCATCTGTCACACCAACCAAAAAGGGTGACCTCAGTTCCCACATGGGCACCACATTTCCCCACTTCCAGGCCTTTCTGGGTGCCCTGTCCTGTGCCTGAAATGATGTCCCTTCTCTCTGCTTGCTCAGTGCTCAAGTGTCTCACCGTCCCCCATCCCCCCGTTCAACCCAGCTGAGCTCAGCCCCTCCAAATTTCTACAAAGCTGACTTTGGGCCTGCATCCCGGAGACTGTCACCATAAAGAGAGAGAAAGTAAGCTAGGTTGTCCATCAGGCGAGAGTGTGACGCTGCGTGCGCCTTGGGCACAGAGGAGAGCAAGTGTACGAGGAAGAGCAGGTGAAAACCAGCCCATGCGGGAGCCAGCAGGTGCAGGGCTCAGGCCAGTGCTTTCTGCAGCAGCAAAGGTGTCCCACAGCTGTGCTGTCCAGGGTGGGAGCCACCAGCCAACTGCAGCCATTGAGCTCTTGAAATGCAGCTAGTGCAACTGAGGAATGCGATTTCTACTTGTATTGAATTTTATTGCAATTAATTTTGCTAGCTACATGTGGGACAGTGGCCACCAGATTGGGCAGCACAGTCCTAGGCACAGCAGTGAGTCTGCTTCTCACCACATATGTACAAATCTACACGCGGGTGTGAGTGCGTGTGTGTGCACACGTGTACCTGTGGGTGGGCACATGCCCAAGGGCCTGAGGGTCCGGGCAGTGGCAGTGACTGTGTGGCAGTGCCCTGTGTGCACCTTCATATCTGTGTCACGTGGTGTGGGTCGGCATGTGGTTTCGGTGCCTGTGAAGGACAGAAGTAGAGGGGGACAAAGGGGCCATTGTGCCACATTCCCAGCTCAAACCCTCCTTTCCGCTGACATCACAGCTGCCCTAAATACGGCTGCCCAGACCCGCTCCCCGAGACCCTCGCTGCCCCCTGCGCAGTGGCACAGAGCCTGCCGTTCCCAGAGCTGCTCTGCCAGGCTCACCTCTGTCTCCTCCGTGAGGAAAAGGACCATGTTCCTGTGGCCGAGTTTTCAGTCAAATCCAGATGGAAAATTCTAGAAAGGGAGGCGGCTGCATTTGGATTTTTTGTTTTTGCTGCTCTTGCGGAGCCCAGCTCTGGGCAGGATTTTCTATAGCTGGAATGTGGTGGGGTTTCCCTCCATTATTTGCCCTCAGCATCTTAACCCTCCTAGACTGTCGTGGAGGGACGGAGCTGGGTGGGGCTGAGACGAGGAGAGGTCGAGAGAGGGCATCCTGGCTGGGGACCTCAGCGTGTGGCAGGACGAGGGGCCATGTGGGGGGTGTGGGGTTGCCTGGCAGACAGGGTGGCTGCTCACAAGGCCAGTGCCCACACGAGGAGGCCCGCGCGATGGCGTCTGAGGACTGAGGTGAGTGCCGCCGAGCCGTCCCCGTGTGGGTCTCCTGGGGGTGCCTGTGAGGAGGCAAATGTGCCCCCCCACTGTGAACAAATGCATCTGTGTTCACAGGGGCCCTACATAGGGCTGTGTGTGTGTGTGTTGGGGGCGGGTGAGCGTCTGTGAGGGCAGCTTCCCCACACGCCTATGGCAGTGGAAATGACACTGTGTGAACCGTGAGAACTCGTGGATCATGGCATCTGGGACACATGTGTCACAAGCATGACAGAAGGCAGAGGAAAATCTGTCTGTGTGAATGGAGACGGATGGGGGGTGAGCACGGAGGAGTGTGGGAAAGACAAGGAAAGGCTGGCTATGGGAGGACCCCACCATCCTGAAGTCCCTGATCCAGCGGGAGCCCTGATGCTGGGGAGAGGATGTGTCTCCCTGTCCCCTTCCTCTGTGAGTGCTCCAGAGGGTTCCAAGTCAGGCTGAGGGCATGCCTCTGGACTGGGAGGCAAGACCTTGGGAGAAGGAGGGCCCCTGTCCAGGAGGGTGCTGGGTCCTTCCACGCGTGGAGATTTCAACACTTCGCACAAGATGTGCAAGGCAAAGCCAGGAGGGAGGCAGGTCTGGGTGCGTGCTGGTGCTGGAGAAAGGGGGATTTTCTCTGCAAAAGACAATGGGAGGAATTGGGAAGGGGGTGCTCCATGAGAAAGGACAGAGAAGAGAGGAAGAGGTGGCTGAGAACCATGGTGGGCAGCAGAGCACATTTTAGAACAAGGAGGCCACGTGTTCAAGTTCTAGGTGAACTCGCTGCTGTGCGGCAAACCTCTGCATGCAGAGGCCTGGGTGCTCTGCAGAAAGCAAGGGAAGTGGAGCTGTGGGCGTGAGTTGATCTGGGTGGAGAGAAAGGAAGAGCCATGAAACCAGCACTGCCCAATAAACATATAAAGAGAGCCACATTATGTAATCTTCCATTTTCTAACAGTCATTTTAAAAAATAAAAAGAAATAGGTAAAACTAATGTTAATGATGTCTTTTATTTAGCCCAATGTATCCCCAAATAAGATCGCTGCATCCTGGCACTGACGGCACATCTCAGCGTGGACTAACCATGTATCAAGTGTTCCGGGGCCACGTGTGGCCAGTGGCTGCCGTCCTGGACAGTGCAGCATCAGGCAGCAGATCTGTGCCAAGGACCATGTGACCAAATTTACAGGGAGAGAGTGAACTTTTCACAAGGTGCAGATGGAAATGGAGCCTATTTAGTCTGGATCTCAGGGGGCAAGGAGACCCCACGGACCTCCGGCCTTGGGGAGATCGCGTGAGTGCCTGCATGTGGTAACGTCTCCATTCCTGGGAGCTGCCAGAGTGCCCCGTTCCCACTAATCCTCCCAACAGCCCTAAGGCAGTTGTGATGATCGTCTCATGAGTAAGCTAACCGTCAGCTGGCTGAGCCAGCTGTTGTGTGGCAGAACCATGATTCCAGTCCTGCTCTGGGGAACTCTGTGTCCAAGGGCTGAGGCCAGCTGCAGGGGTACCCTGTGTCTCCGGGGCTGGTGGCTGTAGAGATGGTGAGGAAATGTCTGGAGAGCCAGGTCACTTGTGGGGGCCGTTTAGGATGAAGGTGGGGGCCACATGGGCAGTGCCATTGGTGGGACTTGTGGAACGGAATGTGCCTTTGTCTCAGGGTGGGGGTGGAGGTGGGGGTGGCTGCTGCTGTTTGTCCTGGGCTGTGGGGGGTGGGCGTGACTGCCGGGTGGAACCTTGCCCAGTGAGCAGGGGGCCCTGAGTGTGTCTGCGCCCGGACCGCGGGCGCGTGTGCCCAGGCACGACTCAGTGTCCTCTGCAGGCACGCCATCCTCCCCGCTACTTGTCTGGGCCACTTCCTCTCAGGCCGGCAGCCAGGCTCCCGTGTGCTCCTTGGAGCTGAGTGGGGAGGAAGGCGCTGCCAAGACCCCAAGGCAGAGAAGGAAGCAGAGGGAGGCGAGATGCTGGCCTCGCCCCCTCGCGTCCCTGGCCGGCACAGGAAGAGCTCAGAGGAGGCCTGGGGGGCAGGGACCAGGGAGGACCCACCCAGAGAGCTCGCTGCCTGCTCCAGCCTCCAGTCTGAACAGACTCTGGGCAGCTCCGGGTTTCCATCAGGAAAAAGGAAGAAATGGCAAATGAGATGTCAGAGGCACCTTCAGTCAACCCGTTTGGTTAGAGGGTGGACACCCAAAGAGCAGCTGCTCAAATGTTTGCTGAGCACATTGGCTGTGCCTCAGCCCGCGTCAGTGTTTGCCGGGTCCAGTGACCAGCCGGTGCGTGTGGGCCGCCCAACACGGCGGGGAGGACCAGGAGGCAGTGGAAGATGCTTTAGCAATGGCCTTGCTCGCCCTCTGCCCTGAGAGGAGTGGGGACAGCACCCTCCTCAAGAACTCTGAGCAAGCGTCCCTTCCTGCATTCCTTCAGGACATCTTTCCTGAGCGCCTACTGTGTGCCGCCGCTGCGCCTCCTGGGGGCAGCCAGAATCCTGCATTCTGATGTGGGAAGAGAACAAGAACAGGTGAACCCAGGCGGAGCACACCTCGCAGAGGGCGAGGAGGGCTGTGGGGACAGCGGAGGCCAGGGCCGCAGGGGCACAGGGAACTCCTCTTTGAGGCAGAGACCAAAAGCACCCTAAGAGGAGAGTTGTGTGGCTGTGGGGGGCTGGGGCTCCCTGCAGAAGAAGAGGGATGAAGAGGCCCAGGTGGTGGGTGACTGGCCCCTTTTTGGGTTCTCTTGGAGCTTCCACCCAGAGCAGGGCTGGGCGGGGGCCTGGCCCTGTGTCCTTCCTCCCCTGCCAACCCTCCTTTACCTGGGTCCCCTCCCAGGCTCTGTCTGCAGCCCGTCCTCACATGTGAGTGGGGAAATGTGAGACCTGGCCAGGCTGGCAGCGAGGGGGCAGAGCCCACCCTCTCTGTTCAGCAGGGTTCCAGGCTGTGCCCTGTCCTCTGGACCCCCGCTCTGTCTCTGGGGGAGCCCACAAGGATGGGAGCTTTTGTGCCCAGGGCATTCAGGGTCCCATGTTCCATCCTCTCTCCTCCAAACCTAGACTGGCTTCTCTCCCAGCACAGGTACAAAGGGACTCTCCTTCCAGCGGATCTCAACAGGCGGCAACCATAAATAAATCTCCAGGTGAGAGCCTGGATCTCCTGCTTCCAGAGCCCCTCAGTCCTCCAGAAGGCACTGTGGAGGCAGACACGCCAGGTTTGAACCCAAGCTCTGCCACTTGGTTGCTCTGTGACCTAGAGTAAGTCACTTACTCTCCCTAGGCCTCAGTTTCCTTGTCTATAAAATGGAGATAATGATCCAGTACTCCCTCGCAATTAAGTTCATGTGAGGGCCACGTATAGCAGGACCTTCCTCCTCCTTCCAGAGGATTTGAAAAAATAGCAAGATGTCAAGGATCCAAAGGCTGGCAGCCCCTGGCTGCCTCTGGGGACACCCAGAAGGCAGAAAGGGAAACCAAGGCAGCAATAGATAGGCAGAGCAGCAGGTATTTATTCTGCGCGTCCTGACACTGAACACCGCCACCCTGCCCCATCCATCTCTCTGCTTGTTCAGAGCCTGGGGTCCAGCTGGGCCAGGAGCTGGAACCAGCAGGTGGGATGTGGCTGGCCAGGGGCCGTGGCTGCTCCGAGTGGACAGAGAAGGGAGGGTGAGGCCAGGGCTGGACCTGGATCAGCTGGGGGAGGGACAGTGGAGGGCTATGAGGCCAGTCCCTGATCCTCCTGTTTTTCCCACCCTCACCCTCCACCCCCAAGTGCTTGGCATCGGGGGCATAGCGCTGGCACTGTTGGGCACCCCACAGCTGCCTCAGAGGGGCAGGCAGGTCCATGTGCCCCTTCCCCCAACCTCCCCCATACCCCACCATTTTCCCCAGCAAGAGACAGAGGTCACCTCGTTCCCAGAAATGAGGCTGGCAGTGCCCACTGAACCCACCTGGCTGGGGCCTCAGTGCTGGTCCAGGATGAGGGGCACCTGGGCGCTGTCCACGCGGGGGGGCAGCCGCTCGCCTGTGCGCACATTGAACATGGGCAGGGTGGAGAGTGGCCGGGGCACCTCGCGGTTGCCGGCCATCTGCCGCAGCTCCTCTGTGTTCCCGTGGATGGTGCAGTGGTGAACCATCTGGATGCTGGAGGCACAGGGTCGGGGGCCATCAGCTCAGGGAATCAGTCGCCCCAGGGTCCAGCCTGGCACTGCTTAAGAGCCATCCTGCTATCCTCCCCCCCAATCAAACACGTCACGAGGGCACAGGGAGCAAACAGGACGTTCTCTGGTGCCTGCTCCGTGCCAAGTGATTGAGGCACGGGCTGTGGGTGCAGACAGCCTGGATTTAAAGCCGTGTGTCCTTGGCAAGTTGCTTGACCACTCCATGCCTCAGTTCCTCAACTGTAAAATGGGAATAATAATATCTACCTTCTAGGATTGCTGTGAAGATGAAATGAGAAAATGTGGCTCAAGCTTTAGAACGGTGCCCAGCAATGATAAGTGCTCATGTCATACCAAGACATGAATAGATATCCACAGCGGATATATTTTTCCAGAATCCAGCAATTGCTGGGCTAATATAGTATTCCGTTTTTATATTCTGGTGACCTTCTCTGTCCCTTCTTGCACTCAGCTCCCTCTCTCAGTACTTTCTCCAACCACAGAGCACCTAAGCCTTCTCTCCCCCCGCCCCCCACCCCTATGGCCCTGGGTCAGGCTGGCGAACCTGCCTTCCCCTTCTCCCTTTCTCACCTCCTCGGTTTGCCCAAGCTGTTCTCCCCTTCCAGGAATGCCCTCCCCATATCCTGCCGGGCCTTGAGCATCTCGTCCTTTGGCCCCTTGGGCGTGTCCTCCACTCTTTTTGTACCCTGACCCCCTCCTGCCTCCACCCCAGCCCACCCCCAGCACCGACCAGTTCCCAACACAGAGTCTTGTCTCCCTGGGCTTGTTTCAGACCAGGGCTCCTTGACGCCAGGCACTGAGCTCCACCCTGAGATCTTCCAAGGGGTTGGAAGTCCCAGCAACACTAAGTGGCCACACCCACGGAGAGTCCTTTCTGAGTGATAGCTCCACTTCCTCCTCGGAAGGCTCGTCTCATTGTCTTTGGACATTCCCAGGGACTTACTTTCTGCTGTCCAGGGGCAAGCTTTAGTTCATTCCGACAGGCAGAGTAGCACAGTAGTTAAACATGAAGACTTGCTTTGAGATTGAATCTGGGTTTCACTGCTTCCTGGCTGTGTAACCTTGGGCAAATTACTTAACCTCTCTATGCCTCGGTTTCCCCAACTATAATGCAGTTGTTGTATGAATTGAATGAGTTAATATAGGAAAAGCACTTAGAACATCTCCTGGTCAAGCTCGTAGCAAGTGGTAGTTATCATCACAGGGAGCCTTCAGTTGCTATTACCATCTTTAGTGTTATTTCACTATATTGAGCCCACTGGTGAACCTGGCCTCCAGTGGAAGGGTGTCTCTAAGCCCTTTGTACATGAACCCACCCATATTAATTGGCCCAGCCTGGTGATATTTTCCCAGGCTACCTGGCTGCCAGGTCAGACAGAGCTGGGACTTTTCACCATAAACAATAAAATGGATTTTCTTAGAGGGGTTGGGGCCCCAGGCAGGGCTGAAGCGACTCCACTTGCCACTCAGTTACTGATTAGATGGGGGAAGGAAGTGGTACCCACCCGTGTCCAGGTCTCAGGCAGCAGATACGGACTCCACTTAGAGACTGGCCGGTTAGATTACAGAAAAGACTTTCAAGCTTCATGCTAAACAGGCCACCCTCCTTGGGGCGGGAGGGACCAAGTCCTGTCTGGCCAGTGGGAAGACGTGGAGTCATTGTCTAGGGCCGGGGGAGGGTCAAGATGAGCTCTTGAGTCTGGAATTTGGCAGGCTGGGTTGTCCAAAACACAGTTTGACATTCCCAGGCAAGGGGAGACTGAGGGGAAAGAGGAAAACCGGTGTGCGGACGCTGAGACAGACATAGCTGGGCAGGTGATGCCCCAGCAAGGAAGGGCCCCAGTCAGTGCGCCCCCTGCTCACCGCCGGCCCCACATCTGGGTCTCATTACTCTGGCTACACACAGGTGGAAAAATGTTCACGGGCTGTTTTTCTAGAGCAAGAGCCAAAGCCAGACCCCGCGGTACCTTTCCCACAGTCCTTCCACACCAGCACTTAGGCAGACGCGCGGACAGGCGGCCTTCCCACACACGCATGCGCACGTGCACACGTGTGGCCTGGGCTCACCCACACCCAGCGCACCACCAACACGCGACGAGCGCCACCTCTGGCGCACAGACCCAGAGGAGAGGGTCGTCGGGGCCTGGAGAATTCTGTGACCAGTAAAATCTGATCTGGGTGAAAATCAGGCAGTAGAAATCACCCTTGCGGATAAATTTGAAAAAATGACAGGCGTGGAACAAGCAGAAAAAATAGGGTTTTGTAGAAATAAATCAACACAAAATCCAAACCAACTAAGGCAAACATCGCACATGGTAAATTGGTTATTGATTTCAAATTGATGGAGGAAGCGGATTTTCCTGATAACATCTGAGCTACAAAATTGACCCAGGAAAGCAGAACCTGGCAGAAATACCAGTCACAAGAGAATAACCACCGTAGCAGTAGGTACGATGGATTAAATTTGGGCAGCACTCCACCAAAAAAGGAATCAACTTGTGAAATTTACATGGAAAATCTCTGATCCCAATGGGGAAAAATTCTATAAAATAAACATGAAGATAGAAAATAAAAGCAAAGCCTTTTAACTGCTTTGTGTAGAAAGTTGCTCAAGAAATGAAATTGATTTAACGTAGATCAAGGAATTACATCTCTGTTCACTCTGGAACATGTATTCCCCACCAAATTCCATAAGTGTTGCTATAATTCTGATGTCTAAAATGTTTGTATTCCTCAACCCAAAACCCGATGATGGGTCGAGATGGTGGGGTCAAAATGGTGGGTGTAACACTGGGGGCCCAGAACACCCGAGTGGCTCGAGCACCTGCGTATACGCACACGCACACGCACACACCGTGTGCGCCCACCCATCTGGCCCACACAGCCACAGCTCCCCTGCCCCAGGACACCCGGCACATCAGATGCCCATACCATCTGCCATCTCCTGTCCACCTCTCCCAGGAGGAAACAAAGGGGCCACTGTGACCCCCACAGGATTCTGGTGGCCTCACAATGTCCCCCTGAGGTCACCAAAGAGATAACCTTGCCACCCCCTGCACCCACAGCACAAGTCTGCTGAAGCCAACCGTGGGTGATCATTCTCGGTCCTCCCTCTGGCCACCCAGGGGAAGGCGTGGGCCGGAGCTCTCCGAGGGAACCAGAACAGGGACGGACGCACCTCCCCCACCCACTGAGGAGCAGCGCAGAGCATTTCCAGCCGCCATCCTGGAGGTCCTTGCACCCAACTCCCTTCACCTACCGCAGGGAGAGATGCAGAAAGACACTTCACAGCTGCCTACGTCTGTGCCCCTGGCCTCAAACACTGCTGTGGGTGGAGGCCAGCAGGCCAGTGTGTCAGGGGTCTCTAGCAAGAGTGAGGCTGGGCGCCAAACCGGTTCCAAATCCCACCAGAAGCCCACCATATCCAAGGTGATCCTGAAGACCGTGGCAGACAAGGGAGCACGCAAACGTGTGTCCCTGGCCACCCTGAAGAAGGCTGTTGCCACCATGGGCTACAACATGGCACGCAACACCTGTTACTTCAAGCGTGTGCTCAAGGGGCTGGTGGACACGGGCATGCTAAAGCAGGTGACTGGCAAGGGGGCCTCGGGCTCCTACTGCATGGGCAAGAATCAGGCCTCCAAGTCCAAGCTCAAGGTCAAGAGAAGGCGGAGGCGGCGGCGGCAGCAGCGGAGGTCTGGGCAGCGCCGCCGTGGAGGGCGCAGGTCGCCATTGGGCTCCAAACGGGGGCACAAGCAGCTTTTTAAGAGGGCTTGCAGAGTGGCCAAAGGCCGCTGCAATTAACAGGGCAGGCCAGCAAGTGGTCAGGGGCGCCAGGCCTGCCACAGGCTCAGTGCAGTGGAAATAAAAGGAGCCTGACTTATTTCACACCTGTCTCCTGGAATCTGGCGTTCAGGGGAGTAACAGAGGAAGGGGACTGGGGGGCAGAGGAAGGGTAAATCCATGGGTAGGGGACTCCTGGGGCAAAATAAGAGAGATGGACTTGGGAAGGGCTGGCAGTGTTGGAAGCATCCATAGACACAGCTAATCTAACCGCGTCCCCCTGCAGGGAGAGGATCCGAGGCCAGAAAGGATGATGCAGCAATTGTGTGCTGGCCTGGACTCCGGGTGTCTGACTCATAGTGGGGTGTGTGTGTGTGTGTGTGTGTGTGTGTGTGTGTGTGTGTGTGTACACACGTGCTGGGAGCCTCTTAAGTTGCTTCTCAAACTCCTTCCCGCAGGGTGGCATCAGGTGCCCTTCTCCTGTGATACAAAAGACTCTTCTATGGGGACCAGCAAATAAGAAAGCAAGATCAGGATAGGTCAGGCCCAGCAACCGACCAGCCCAGGACTAGGGCTCAGAGGTCAAGGCTGGCTCATCTTCCCAGAGTAATTTGCTTTGTCTATGCTGCCCGTGGAGGTTGGAGGGCCCAGTTTGGCCATCTAGGCGGACTCCCACCCAGCCCCCAGCTCCCCTACTCACTCGGAAGTGGCCAGGTCTCTCTTCAGCCTGTGGAAGAGCGAGGGAGAAGGTTAGCTGGGCTCTGGGCTTGGCCCAAGGCACCCCCAGGGCTCAAGCGTGTGCGGTGGTTTGTGTGTGATTACCCACAACCTTCCCCTGGTGCCAGGCTAGGTGGGTCCCCAACCCCGAGCTGCCTAGAAAGGGGCCCCACACTCCTTTCTGCCTGGGAACCCCACTCCCTGAGGGGTCTGGGTCCCCATGCAGCAAAGGTGCCACGGGGTGCCCCATGGGTGTGACCATCAGCGAGTGCCTCCCTGCCCTCTGTCCACACACGCACCGTCCCTCCCGCCGGCAGCACATGATGTAGGCCAGCAGCAAGGTGAGCAGCAGGGCTACCAGCAGGGGCACCAGGAGGGTGACCAGAGCATCCGCCAGGAAGTCACGGGCCGGGGCCTCGGTGGGTGGGCAGAAGAATGGGTCATGCTCCAGGATCCCGTCGCCTGGGATTGGGTCCTCATCTGCAGGCTCTGGCACTGACTTGTCCACCTGCACAGAGAGCCCAGGGCTGGCCCAGGAGTGGCTGGCTGGACACAGAGGCCCCCAGGGGACAAGGCAGGGGTTCCGGGGACATCCTACCTACTCCTTATGCAACCACAGGGCTCCTTCTGCCTGCCTCGCTCAGTTCGTGTAACCTAGCTGGACAAGCACTGGGCTAGGAGGCTGAAGAGACAAAGTCCCAGAAAGGCAGGGCAGCACAGTGGTTAGCACACAGATCTGGGGTCTGACTGCCTGGGCTTGAATCCTGACTCAGACAAGCACTTAGCTGGGATGACTTGCTTGTAAGTGCCTCAGTTTCCTCACCTGTAAAATCCATAATAGTGGCATCTGCCTGCTGGAGTGGTTTTGAGGATAAAACATGTTGATTGGACAGTGCCTAGCAAGCGCTTAAGAATGTTGTCAATCACCTGGCCCTGGCTGTCAACCCCGAATAAGTTCCTGCTCTGTCAGTAATTCACAGAAACAGAGGACACAAACAGTGGGACCCTGGGTACCTCAGTTCAGTATCCCAGAGCTGTAGTGAGCATCCCTGAGTTATAATACACAGAGCTATCAGCTCCTGGCTGCAGGCGAGTTTGCTAGGAGGCACCTTAAAAGGAAGCAGACAGAGCTGTCACGCAGAGGCCCTTGGTGGGGAAAGGCTTTGGGAACCAGTCCGTGGGGAGGGGGGCATGTGATTGATTGTTTTAGATGTTGGGCTGGGCAGATATGGGACGTGGGGAGCTGGAGACCCCAGGGGTGGAGCGCAGACTCTGTCGCCCTCTTGTGGGAGAAGGTAGAACTTCAGGGAGTGTGTGAAAGACCAAGACCAAGACCAAGACCAAGACTACCTACCCACTGATTGAGGCCAAGACAGATCATCAGAGAAGCAGGGACTAGACAAATCAGAGACTGGAGTGGGCAGCAGTGCAGAGCGAAGGGGGACTGTGATGGGGGCCATGCCCCATCCCCACCCCCAGAACCAGGGTCCCACCTCACCAGGGACACATTGCACCAGTCAACGCGGAAATAGGGTGCCAAGGTGTCATAGCAGGACAGAAGTGGAGGCTGGCCCTGGGCGCAGCGGGCATGGCTGTCGGGAGATGCCACCATCTTCAGGCAGGTAGAGAAGGGTGAGGCAGAGCCTACCTTGATGTACACCCTGGGCCCAGAGAGAAGCCACTGTCAGCAGAGCAGGGGCAGGGGATCCCAGGCACCCCTCTGCCGGGTGTTGTTGAAGCTGTCCTGATTGCAGGCTGTGACCTGGGGATGGCAGAGGGGAGGAGGCCTAGGAGGAGGTTTAGGCAAGAAATGTGGTACAGCAGGGGGCCTGGCAGGAGAGGTCTCAGGGCCCCTGAGATCCGGGGTTATGGTGAAAGTGCACAGAGCACTCCACTCTTCTGTGCTCCGGGGGGCCTTAGCCCCCAAAGAATGTCCTCTGATGGACGGATCTTCTGTGTCCTCACAGGGCACCAGGAAGTAGCCAGTTCAGGGTGACCGGGGCTTAGGGTCAGCAAGGACAGGAAGGAGATGGGGGTGGGGCTGGAGGGGAGTGGACAGTGGTGTGAAGCTGGGAGGTGGAGATGGGCATGGTAAAGCCCTACATGGAAATTAGGGAGACCCTGTTTATGCCCACCACCCAGACAAAAAGCAAGCTTTTTCAGGAAGCCCTCCTGGGTTGCACATCTACCCTTCCTTGCGGCCCTCAATGGGAAGTGGGACGCGGCCCCCACGGTCCAAGGCAGAAGTGATGTTGAGCAGCTGGAGCTCCCCCGGCTCCCAGAGCCCCCCCAGGGCTGCGAGGAAGTGGCTGGCAGGCATCGAGGGCAGCACCTCCTCCACATCGTGGCTGAGAACCAGGAACTCAGCTTGGTACGGCAGCAGCGGACCTGGGAAGGCCAGGTGGGCACCTCAGGCGTCACCCGGCCCCCAGCTCTGCCCCCCAGATCCTTCCCAAGCCTCCCCCAAGCTCCTCCCCACACCCCCCACACCACCAGACCCCTTCCTGCCCCCCAAGGCCCTGTGCATCACCCTGCCGCCCCAACGACACTTTCCCAACACCCACAGCCTCACTCGTTTGCCCAAGGCCCCACAGGGGACACAGCTCCAGAGCCTGGAAGCCCGGTCCAGATCCCTCAAGACTGGTGTTACTGGGGAAGGGGTGGGGCGAGGCAGGAAGTACCTTCCGGGTCCCCAATCACTAGCATCAGCCTCTGCTGAGTGGTGTCAAAGCTGTCCCGATTGTAGGCTGTGACCTGGGGGGTGGGGAGGAGAGCTGAGAGGTGGGATCAGGAGAGAAACCCGGCATAGCTGGACTGAAATGCCACACCAGATTAGAGGTATGTAAATTATATGCAAATGACCACGAAGGAACACTCAATCCCCACCAGCAGGGCTGCTCCTAGAGGCCATGCTGACCCACCCCCGTGAGCTTTTGAGGGTCCCTGATGGCACCTCGATGACCTGGCTCCCATGATCTTCTGGGGTAGCGCTGCCGTAGAGGAAGCCAGGGTGGTGGGGGCTGCGCTGGGTGTAGTGCAGCCACCGGGGCAGGTCTGGGTGTCCCTGGAGGTGGGCATGGTAGGTGATGCGGACAGTGGAGGGGACAGCTGGTAGAAGAGAGGAGAGGGGATTAGAGTAACAACAGGAGCCCCGAAAGGCACAGCCCAGCCCTCCCGGTGTCCAGCAGGCCCCTCTCACCAACGTCCTCGGGAAGGTGCGGAAAGGTCGCATGATCCAAAGTGTGCACAAAGACGCGGCCCACAAGCGGGTGTAGGGTGGTCTGCTGGGCCTTGGTGCCCCCCAGCCCTTCCAGGAGACCTGTGGGGACCCCACAAGTCCCAAACACACAGATCAGCCTCAGTACCTTCCCCTCCAAGTCCTTGGTGCCCCTATGGGACTCAGAGAAGGGGGCTCCTTTGCTGGCTCCCTGGAAAGGACAGGGGCCTGCAGTGGGAGGGGCAGGCCTGGCTGCGCTGGACATTGCCATCGTGACAAGACCCAGACTTCCGTTTCGTTTGGATTTGTGGGGCAGCCGCCCCCACGAAAACCTTTCCACGCCTCAATTTAGGCTCCCCAGGAAGGGTGACAGTGGGCAGGGACTGATGCTGTGTGTGTGTGTGTGTGAAGGGCACTGGGAAAAGGACCCCATGCCAAATGTCTGAGAGGCTGGAGGGGAGGGGGATGGGAAGGAGCCTACAGAGGAGGGGGTGGCCATTCTGGGACCCAGAAACCCCCTTCTACCTCCCCTAACATCCAGGGAGGAGCAGGGCCAGCCCCAGGGGCCAATAGGAGCTGAGCGAAGGGGACCCTAAACCCCATGAGAACTGGAGGACCTGCCCGCCAGCCCCACCCTCCCTCTCAGGGCCAAATTTAGCCTGGGCCCAGGCAGAAGCAGCGGCTGCCAGCCCATTAAAGGGCCCACAACCTTCTGGGCCTGGGCTGGCAGGCCCACCGGCCCTAGGACACCTCCAGCCCTCAGAGTTCCCAGCCCCACATCTCCCATCCCAGAGCCCAGAGCCCAGCTCCCAGCCTGGACCCCATGCTCGCCATGGCTTCAACACCCCAGAACCCTGCCGGCCCCTGCCTCATCCACCCCAGAACCCTCCTCTGAGGACCCTCCTTGCTTCTATCTTATCACTGCAAATCGCCTCCCTCCTCCTGGGCCTCTCCCTGAAGAAGGCCCCAACTTGCCCACAAGGAGAGGGATCCAGGTTAGCACGGCTGCCATGGCTGCGCTGGCCTGGCTCTGCCTGTGAGTGACAGAGACAGGGGCAGGGAGGAGGGAGGGAGGGAGAGGAGGAGTCCCTGAGCAGCTGGGCCCATCCCCGCCCAGAACAGCACCGAATCTGGGGAGGACACCCTCCTCATACACAATGTCCTCCCGTCATCCCCTCCGGCTGTCACGGTAGGTCTTCTAAACCCCCAACCCGACTACCTCGGTCCTCCCTTAAAATCCTGGTGGCTCCCATTCCCCTCCAGCTCATGCCCTTTCCAACTCTTCCTGTACCTGCCCTCCTGTCTAGAATCCCACCTCTGCCCGCTCCCCACCCCAGCCCCCCTCTGCCCCTCCCTGGTGTGACAGGTTCTCTGAAGTCTCCAGCCTCTGCCCAGCCGTTCCCTCTGCCTGGAGTTGCCTTCTCACCTTCATCTAAGCAGCAAACTTCCAGTCACCCTTCCAGACCCTGCACAGACATCTGTCTTCTCTCTGAAGCCCTTTTGCCCGCCCTCCTTCTCCTAGGCCAAGCTGGGTGACCCCTTAGCCCCTGGGTGAGACCCGGCCCCTGGATGACCCCTTAGCCTCTGGGTGAGACCCAGCCACACAGCACCATGGAGTGGTATTGGGTGCTCCGAGTTCCTCGGAGACTGAGATCTGATCTTTATGTCCCTACACCTACTAGTCACCTGGCACAGAGCCTGGTGACTAATAGGTGTAGCGGCTCGGTGACAGCTTCCTTCACAGCAAATGATCATGCAGTTCTCTCAGCCCTCACCCCCGGACCAAGCACTCTGAGCATATAGGTCTGGGAAAAGAGAGTGCCCTGGACAGGAACAGCCAGGTAGAGACAGGTGAGCGGAGGAGGTGCCATCTCTGGCCCATGGAGTCAGGGCTAAGCACACAGGCCTGGAGGTGGGCACACGTGTCACCTTGGCTGTAACTACACACTGGCAAGAATAGTGCTTGCTCTTTGTGTCAGTGTGAGGAATCCCACAGCAGTCCCATAAGCAGGTATCATTATTGTACCCATTTTACAGATGGTAAAACTGAGGCACAGGGTGAGTAACTCCCTCAGGACCACATTGCTGAGCAGCTGAATGCACGTGAAGTGCTTAGCCTGGTGCTCACGCAATCAGCGCCAGCTGTCAACGTACTTGTGGGTACTTCTTCCCCATCCTTCCCACGTCTGCCAAGGATCTTGGTGCGAGTGTAAACAGCGTGGGGTGCCCTCCTCTTCCAGGGTCTCCCACTCAGGGCAGGCAGAGGGGCACTCTGCCCAGGGGCCACGGCCACCAGGGTTCCTACGTCCTTGATGCCCGTGCAAGCATTCCTCAAGGGCCTCAAGACCAAGGGTGCTGCCCCTTCACCCTACAACCAAAAGCCCCAGGCAAGGACAGCTGGGACCTGCCCTGTGTCTGGCCTGAGGGCAAGGTCCAGTCTCCAGCCTCTGCCAGCTGTTCCCTCTGCCTGGAGTTTCCCTCCCACCTTCATCTAAGCAGCAAACTTCCAGTCACCCTTCCAGACCCTGCACACACATCCATCTTCTCTCTGAAGTCCTTCTGCCTGCCCTCCTTCTCCTAGGCCAAGCTGGGTGACTCCTGACCCCTGTGTGAGACCCGGCCCCTAGGTGACCCCCCAGCCCCTGTGTGAGACCCAGCCACACAGCACCGTGGAGTGGTCTGGTGGTACCCACAGAGACTGGGGTAACTGGTGGCAAGGTTACTTAGTCCTTGTCCTTTCTTCGCTCTCTCTCCACCTGACTGTCCCATCCATCCCAGGAGAGCCACCAAATTCTACAGTCAGCGTCCACTCAGGCTCTCAGACAAGGTGGTATTTGTCCCAGAATCACCTTGGCATGTCTCTGCCCTCTCAGAGACAGATGGGGGAGGAAGAAAGGATCCAGAGACAGGGGGGCGCGTCAGAGGACTCAGGGGAGCAGGCAAAGTGGCCAGAGCCCAGGCAGGTACCCAGGCCTCACCCCTGAGCTTCTCCATGTGACTCCCCTCCCTCCCCCTTTCTGCCTCCCCTGCTATTTTTGGAGCCACCCACTCACACCCTCAGCTGTCTTAAGGTAACAATGCCTGTACCCAGAGTCACGGAGGCACCAGGCGCATGGAGGCCAGCCTTCCTTAATGGAAAAGCTGCAGCCACCTCCTCCTCTGATACCCTCCAATTCAGGGGAGCCAGGGATCATCCTAGGAGCCAGCTGGAAGTCCCCCAAAAGCCTTCTTTAGACCCCTAGCCCACAGGAGGGCCTCTCCAACTCTGAGCTGTCTTTACTGCAACCTGCCGCTGTAACACACAGCATCTTCTATGTCTTGGGACCTAGAAGGAGGGGTGTCACGAGGTCTTTAAACATCTTTGGAAGTATACTATGAATAGGCCGGGTGCAGTGGCTCATGCCTGTAATCCTACCACTCTGGGAGGTGAGAGGATCACTTGAGGTCAGGAGTTCAAGACCAGCCTGAACAAGAGCAAGACCCTGTCTTTCCTAAAAATAGAGAAAAAAAAATTAGCAGAGTAACAGAAAAACAAAAAAAAAGAATTAGCTGGGTGGGTGTGCTGGTGAGTGCCTGTAGTCCCAGAGCCTCAGGAGGCTGAGGCAGGAGGATCGCTTAAGCCCAGGAGTTTGAGGTTGCTGTGAGCTAGGCTGACACCACAGCATTGTAGCCTGGGCAACAAAGCGAGACCGTGTCTCAAAAAAAAAAAAAGTATGCGGAATAATATAATGAGTCCCCATGTATCCATCACCGAGATTCAACAGTTATCAACTCAAGGCCAATCTAGTTTCATCTATACCCCCTCCCACCAATTTTCCCTCCCATTCAATTCTATCTGTCAATATTTCAGTGTGTATCTTTAAAAAATAATGACTCTCTTTAACATAATCACATATGAACATCATCAATAACTCCTTAATATCAAAGTGCCATTGTTCAAGTTTCCAATTTATCATAAATGTCATTTTTTTTAACAATGTATTTGTTTAAATAAGGATCCAAATGAGGTATACACATTGCAGCTAATTGATGGGTCTCTTTTAAATCTCTTCAAACCTATAGGTTTCCCCATCCATCTCTCTCACTTCTCTCCCTCTCTCTTTGAAGGAACCAGATCATTTCTTCTGTAGTTTTCCACAGTCTGGATTTTGCTGATTGCATGTCTAGGATGTTCTTTAACAGGTTCCTCTGACCTCGGTATTTCCTGTACCTTGTTATCGCCTGTAAATAGTAATTGGATCTAGAAGCCTGATCAGGTTTAGGTTCAACTTTCTTTGGCAAGACCACTTCATAGGTGGTGGTGGTGTTCTTGTATTTCTGGGGTCTTAGCTTTCTTTTTTTTCCTCCAAAATGGTGATATTCAAAATTCAATCATTCCTTCCTTTATTAGCTAGAATAATTCTAGACAGAGAAACTGCTCCTCCCTATCTGGTTACTGAGTGGTATAGTTCATATAGGAAAGATGAGATAAATGCTTGATTCTTGTTCTATATTTATCAGTTTCAGAATAAGTTGATTCCCTGGCATCCTCCAGACTGTAACCAATTCAGGTTTTTTCCCCACTAGTAGTATAATTATGAATTTGTGGTTTAAATATATTTGATTGCTTCAATCCCTTGCAACAAGTGTACCTCCTGGTGCTCAAATTGTCCCAGTTGGAGCGTCTGTCTGGGGGAACTGGGGGTCAGGTCTCCCCGCCTCTCCTGGCCTTGTCTCAGCGGGAGCTTTATCCTGCCACCCAGCCTGTCCTGAGCGAGCTGGTTCTCTGTCCTCGCTTCTTTGCCATCTCTGCCATCAGTGCCTAAACGTAAGCCCTCTGGCACTTTGTCCCTGTCTCTCCCCATCCCGGTGAATATTTGCTGAATGAATGAATGAGTGAATTCTGTCAATTCTGTCTCATTCCACTTCAGTCTCTAGGAACCTGTCTCCCTAAGTCTCTTGATGTCTGAGGGCAGTATGTTCTTTATCTGCATCCATACGTTGTCGTGAGGGACAAAGGAAAGGGATTGTCGTCGTTGTGATCTGATTCCGCATCTGCCTCCCAGACTCCACCCACATCTTTCTCCCCCATCCTCTTCCCCGCCACCAGCGCGACAACAAAGGGTGCGACTCGGTCAGTCCGCCACGAGAGGGCGCGTTCGCCGGCTGCAGCCCAGCCCTGCGCCTGCGCAATGTTGGGGTGGGGGCGGGATGGCGGCGGAGCGCCCCGCCCCGGGCTGAGGACGAGCGTCATCAGTACGTGTTGAGTGCCGCAGTAGGGGACCCAAGGCCACGGTCTGCGTCTCGTCCTTCCCTTTCCGATCCAAAGGATGTTCTTCCCTACGGAAGGAGGAGAACCCGCATGGAGTCAGGGGGCTAGACATAATGATCTCTTCGCCCTTCACTCCACCTCCACACACCCTATCATCTATAGCAACCCTCTGACTTCCAGGGACATTTCCATATCCCTCTGAACGCCCCCACCAGACACTTTGGGGTACGAGCTTGAACCCTAAGTGTATCTCCAGAACATACCCCCCTTTTTTCAGAGACGGTGATCTCGCGATATTGCCCAGGCTGGTCTTGAACTCCTGCGCTGGAGCCTCCTCCCACGTCAGCCTCCCCGGTTGCCAGGACTACCGGTGTGAGCCACCGCACGCAGCTACCCACCTTTTTTATTGGTGACTTCCAGCCCTCGAGTGGTTCCTTGAACCTCCAACCGACCAAAGCCAGCAAACATGAGTCCCAGAATGCCAGAGACCATTGCCGGCCATGCTTTTTGGCTTACTAGAGAAACAGAACGGGGGGAGGGGAAGGGGACTGTTCTAGACGCCACAAAACAGTGCTCTGCACAGCTGGATCTCTGGACACCGAGCCCAGAGCCATTTCTACCCAGACACTCCCTCTATGTAAAGTGGGCTAAGAAGGATCAATGAGATAATGGAAGTGGAAGTGCTTTGTAAACTGTAAAGCTCTGGAGAAAGTAAGGGGTCTTTTATTTATTTATAACTAACAGTGCAGGGTAATAGCTGCCCAGGGCCAGCCCACTGGCATGGCCTGAGAGCTGGATTTAGAGGTCAGATTTTGAAGCCACCATTCACCGATAGAAGGATTAGGAAAGTAAAAGAGACAAAAATCGCTGACATCGTTTGTAGATGGTATGATTACTTATATAGAAAACCCTGAGACCACTAGCTCAAGGCCTCTCGGGCGTGGCTCCGGGCCATGGTCCTCAAAGTTGGCTCAGAATAAACCTCTTTAAATTATATATTAAAAAAAAAAAAGAAGAAAACCCAGGCGATTCTACAGGCATATTGTTAGAGTTATTAAGCGAGCTCAGCAAGGTTGCTGGACAAGGATCAACATCCAAATACAAATAAAATACAAAATTCGACAGTGTTGCTATACACTAGCAATAATATATTAGCAATCATCAAATCTTTTTAAAAAGCAATCATTCACAAAAAAATTAAAATTTACAAAATCCAGAGAAAATTTATAAAAGACATTTCAAGATATTTTATGAAGGAAAACATTACAGGCTATAAAAGGAATGAATGGAGAGATGCAGTGAAGTATTCAGTTTAGCAGTGCGAAGCCTGGATATCATGAAGATGATTCTGTCCACATCAGTCTGTTGATCCAATGCATGTCCAATAAATATTCCAACAGGATTTTTCACAGAGCTAAACAAACTGATTGTAAAGGGAAGAGCAAAGGCCCAAGAAAAGGCTAGACAATTCTGAAAATGAATAAGGGGAAGGACCTGCCCCTAACAGATGCCAAGACTTTTTTGAAAGCGATAGTAATTAAAACAATGTGGTATTGGTGCCGGGCTAGACAAAGGGATCAATAGAATAGAGTGCCCAGAAACAGATCCAAGCATATGTGGGAATTTGATTTACGATGGTGGTGGCACTGCAACTCAGTGAGAGAGAAAAGACTACTCACTAAAAAGTGTTGTGACAATTGGCTTTTCCTATGAAAAATCTTCACATCATCCATAAATATGAATTCCAGATGGACGAAAGAACTAAAAGTGAAAAACAAAACTTTAAAATAATTGGGAGGAAACACAGGGAACCTAACGGTAGGAGAGCATGTCTTAGACAAGAGACACACTTGCAAAAGATGGACCAATTTTATCACATTACTGTCAAAAAAAGCCCTCTGCTATGAAAATGCCATTACAAATAAAGTTTAAAGACAAGCAACAGTGTGGGGGTCAATGTTGGCAACACATACAACAGATAAAGAGTTAATATTCAGAATATAGAAAGACCTTCCAGAAATCAATAAGGAAAGGACAGACTTTTTGTATGCCACTCCAAATAGCATCCTTTGCCTTCTTCCGCCATAACAGAATCCCCATCTTATTCGGAGGTTCGGGCTTTGGGGGAAGCTGGGCCTTCCCCAGCCTCATCAGGTGAACTGTGATTGGTCTAAATATAGCGTGATGATTCTGTTCCTCTGGTCAGTGACTGGTTTAGGCATGGACATATATGCAACTCTGGTCACCAAGATGGGAAGACAGATCTCCTGTGAGGTCCATGGAAAAGACACTCTAATAAGAGAGAATCCACTTTCTTCTGCCTTGGACATTGCTGTCTACATGAGACAACTGGAAATGAGGCAACCATCTTGGGACCATGAGGGGACCAGTCTTAGACAAGCCAACACAACAAGGAGGGTATTGCAGAAAAACAAAAAGAACCTGGTCCTTGATGTTACAGTTGAGCCTCTGAATTAACCAACTCTAGGACTTCTTGTTATATTAGATAATAAAATTTCCTTTTTGCCTAAAGCCCTTCTAGCTGGGCTTTCTGCTGTAACTTGCACCAAAAGCTACAATAGTCTAGCAAAGGATATGGACATAAGTGATTTGCCTAGAGGAAACCCAGATGGCCAATGAGCACAATAAGACGCTCGATCTCATAGGCAGGGAATGCAGCTTCAAATGAGATACCAGTTCACACCCATCAGATTGGCAAAAATAAGTCTAACAAGAGCAAATGTTGGCAAGGAGATGGTCACACAGGACAGCTTGTACAAATAAATGCTGGTGGTAAGAGGATAAATTGGTTCAGCTGCTGCAGAGAGCAGTCTGGCAGTACAAGTGAAGTTGAAAGTGTACCTGCCCTACCATCCCAGCTTTCTGCTTCTAAGTATACACTCTAAAGATAGGTTCTGAGAAAAGTGCAAGGGTGTTTATTGCAGCCCTCCTTATAGCAGTGAAACATTGAAACAACCTAAATGCCCATCAGTGGAGGAACTGATAAATAAAGTATGGTTTAGTCACATGATAAAATAATAAACAGAAGTCAAAATGAGCAAATCAAATGAACAAACGAGACTCTACTGTGAAGAGCATGGTGAGTTGGAAAAGGCACAAAATGATACAAATAATAGTATGATGGCTGTTACATAAATTTTAAAACTACACAACTCCATAAAACAGCACTACTGTGTGCTGTTTTATGAATATGTAAATGTATAGGGAAAATTTGAAATTGTGGACTATACTAACAAAGGAAAGAAATTCTGACACATGCTACAATATGTATCAATCTTGAAGACATTATGCTAAGTGAAATAAACCAGGCACAAAAGGACAAATGCTGTATGGTTCCATTTATATGAGGTACCTAGAGTAGTCAAATTCATAGGGACAGAAAGTAGCATAGTGATGCCAGGGCATCAGGGTAGGGGAATGAGGAGTAACTGTCTTATGGATATGGCATTTCAGCTTTGTAAGATGGAAAAAAGTTCTGGAGACGGACAGTGGTGATGGTTGTACAACCATTTGGATGTACATAATGCCAATGACCTGTACACTTAAAAATGGTTACTATGATGAATTTTATATGTATAAATGTGCTATAACTGCAAAATAATAATGCAAACATTATGAGCCAGAAAGGCTGCATTTCAAATTTGTGAGTGTGGGGAGGGTGGAAAAATGGGATGGGTCGATGAAAAGGAAAGGTTTCAACTTAAACTCAAATATTCTCTTTCTTTTATATGAAAAAACTCAAAGCAAAAATGACACATTGCTAGCATTTGTAAATTCTGTTTGTTACAGGATTCTCTGAACGTCTCTTGTTTTTAAAGAAACTTTTACAGGCTGGGTGTGGTGGCTCACGCCTGTAATCCTAGCAATTTGGGAGGCCGAGGTGAGAGGACTGCAGGAGTCCAGGAGTTCGAGGTTGTAGTGAGCTATGATGTGGCCACTGCACTCCAGCCTGGGTGACAGAGTGAGACCCTGTCTCAAAAAAAAAGGAAAGAAAGAAAGAAAAGAAAGAAAGAAAGAGAAAGAGAGAGAGAGAGAGAGAGAAAGAAAGAAAGAAAGAAAGAAAGAAAGAAAGAAAGAAAGAAAGAAAGAAAGAAAGAAACTTCTAAAAGTAAAAAAGAAGGCCAAATAATAAAAATTGTCTTTAGAAGTGGAACTGTCCTGAAGGGGCAAGGTTTTCACCTGTCACCCCCAAGGCCACCTGAGGCCAACGGGCTGAGTGTAGGAGACCTGAGCTGGTGTTGTGGAGGCTGTACCAGTGTAGGCTTCATGAGAGCCTGGCAGAGCCCAGCAGGGGGAGTGGGGATGGGAGATGTCAGGGTCCTCTTTCCCCTGACCCAGGGCAGGCAAGGCAAAGACTGGCAGAAACAGGCGACTCTGAGAACCATTAGCCTTCTCAGGCCCCCACTGCGCAAGATCCAGAGAGCAGATGAAAAATAGGAACCATCAAAATACAGAAATGTGTATTATTAGTAGTGGAAGCAGACAGTAGAAAGAATTCTTTGAATCTGCTGATGACAAAATATATTGCCCAATCCTTCTGATTATTTTTTTTTCTTTGACCTCCCTGCATATCTCTGGAGCTCCCACGGCTATGGCTGTCTGCATTGCAAAATACATATTTACAGGCCCTCTAAGCCCAGCTAAATATAGGCTTTCTTTTAAAGCAACTGATGATTTGGAGAAATCTTTCCTCTGTCCCACCCCTTCCCCCACCCCCGAACACACACACACACCCACACACACACACACACACACCCTGACTCCTCTCAGTCTCCCCTCCCTCCTCGGTCTCCAAGATGTATCTGAACTTTCCAAGTGCCACTGGAGTGAAGTGTGGAGAATGAGAAAGAAAGGGGCAGAGTGAGGGAACAGGCAGCAAGGCAGTCTCCCAGCTATGGAAGGACACCAAAAGACCCATCTCCCTGCAGGGACAAAGGTGGGCTTGCGCCACCAACAGGCAGGCATGAAAACACTCTGGGAGGTAGAGAAGGGAGGTCATCTTCACTCCAAGAATGATCCCAAAAGCTTGGGAGTAACTGAAGGCGGGGCTGCTTATGTGAAAGAATTTCATACAGTGGACTTTAAAAGGAAACGAGAGACCCAAAGCACCATGCAGACACACTTAGAGATGCGAACACTGATGTTCATCCTGCGTGCCCACGCAGGTGCACGCAGGCACTCACACCCATACACACTTGGGTACTCATGCGGTCACTAAGAGCCTACACTCCGAGCGCCGCCTTTGTGCCTTATGCATTGAGAGCTCATTTAATCCTCACAACAATTCTATGAGGTTGGTATATTATCTCCATCTTACGGGTGAAGGAATTTGTTGAAGTCCCCTGTTATTCTAACAAAGAGGCTCTGGCTTCAAAGCCCATGTTCTGCTGTGCTCCACGCATGAAGTGGAGGACACCCAAGGTACACCTGGTGTCCCCCATGCTCAGGAGACAGACATTCAGGTTGAGCTTTTTGAAGAAATTGAGGCTTAGGGAGGGGAAATGACTAGCCAAAGGTCACCCAGCAAACAGGTGGAGCTAGGACTCAATTCAGGCCTGGTGAATCCTAGCCTGGTCTCTTTCCTCTAAAAGTGGATACATTGCTTCTCAGCCTTCCTCATTCGCCCTGCGAAAGGGTCAGCCAAGGGCCACTGAAGGCCCTTCCAACACTGACATCCTGGCTTTGAGTTGTACACATACAGGCATACCTTTCCTGCATTCTAGAACCAGCCCCAGTCCCTGGCAGAGATTGACAGATGAAGGGGAGTGACTGGGGCTGAGACCATGGGCTCACCACAAAAGGGCCGGAGGGCGGGGTCTGGGCCAGCCTCTGCTTTGATGACCCTGGCCAAGGAAAAACCACTTTTAGAGGCTGAGTCTCAAGGCTCCAGGGCCAGAAAGAGAAGCCAGCCTTGGCAGCCAGCCCAGGCTTGAGCCCAGGGTGCTGAGGGCCTGGGACTTATCGCACATCAGGCCTCTCCACGCCTCTATCACCTCTCTGCAGTTACACCTAGTGTTTAACACAGGAACAGTCCTCACAGAGCATCTTCCCAGACAGCCCTCATCAGATGGGGGGTATGTGGGAAAACAGGGAGGGGCTTTACTAGGAGGAGAGATGGGGCCGATTATCTCTGCCTACTGCAGCCTGCGGCCTTTTTAGCAATGGCTGGGAAAGGCATCTCCTTCGCCACACACCCTATCTTCTGTGTTTCAGCCACTCTCCCCTCTCGCTGGGCCTCAGTGCATCCTCTGAGAGCACAGAGGGGATAAGTGACTTGTCCAAGGTCACGCAGCCAGGAAGTGGTAGAGCCAAGATTTGAACACTAGCAGCCTGGTTCCAGGGTCAGCCTTGGGAACCACTTCACCCTCTATGCCAGGGCAAAGTTAAGGAAGAAATTTACATCCAAAGACTACGAAGCAACTTGGCCATCAAGCTCTCCTCGGAAAGAGAAAGGGTGGTTAAATTTTCCTGGGGTGCTGAATCCGAGAAATGGGCGAAGATCCCAGCCTGCTGAAGGAAAATTAGGTTTAAAGCCTTCAGTCTGGATAGGAGACTCCCTCCTATCAGGCGGGATTACTGCTCCAGGCAGGCAGGGAGGGGACGGAGGAAAGGACACCTCATTCCCCACCCCATCACAGGCCAGCCGGCTTGGTGCCTGACACCAGGGAAAGAGCCATGGTAAAGCACTTATGGCTCCATAAAAGCTTCTTCGGGAATTCTGGCTGGGGGTGCTGCGCTCACCAGGAGCCCATGAAATAATAATCCCACTCATTAGCCTCAGTCACCCAAGCTCTGGGCTGGCTCTACATCCCAAAGCCATTAAAGGGTTTCCAAATCTCTGGATTTGAGATTTCTAAATCTCTGGACAGAGAGACTGGAGAGAATCCTGATGACTCTAGTTCATTCTAAGCTGCTGCTGGAGATGTTGGGGGTCCCAGGGTCTTTGGGCCTGACAGCTGGTTCCTCCTCCCACCCTCAGAAGCCGGGGGCTTCCCCACCTGGCCAGAAGCGTGGGCACAGACCCCTTGGCTGGGATCAGTTAAGATGATTCACCCAAAGGGTGTGGGAGATTCTGGGCAGAACACCCAGGGGCCCGCGCCCTCCTCCAATCCACACAAGAGCTTCTGAGGACGCTCTGCCCAAACTCCCAACCCTGACCAACTGGGTGAGATTTCTGTCTTCTCTCAACTTCTGTAGTGGTGGGGTGGGGGGAGGCTGTGGGGAGGAGGATTTCAAGCCCCAAGCTTGAATTTGGAAACCCAAGTCCCAAAGTTTATTCTGGAAAGAGGCCTTCTAAGAAGGATCAGGAGGAAGGGGAGCTTGAGCATGGCTTCTTCACTCTGCTTATCTCAAAATGCAAAATTGGGGAGGGGAGACTTTCTTTGGCAGCTGGGCAAAGGCGATGCAGGTGGCATTGGAAAGCCCAAGGTCTGGGTTCATTTCTGGCTCCAGCTCAGAACCCAGATCTTCCCTCCCCCTTAGCACCAGCCTGAGGATCCAGTCCTGTGGTTCCTGGCCCCTCCCCATCCCAATATTCAGGGTTCCCAGGAGGCATCCCAACACTCCATCCCCCACGCTGTACAGAGCTCTTTTGCACTGGGGTTAATATCCCACAAAACCCACACACACCCCTACAGTGGAGGGGTAGGAAGACTCCCTTCCCCAGCCCTTCCAGGCCAGAAGCGCAGAGTGGGAGATTAGGAAAAGGAGGAAGAGGATGGAGGGGAAGAGGGCGGGGGAGGAGGCAGAGGCCGCAGAAAAGCCTGAGATGCAGGAAGCAGCTGGGAGTGGGGGGAGGCTTTGTGCCTGAGTTGTTCTCTGGGTCCTAGGGTCCACTCTGTTCATCAGTTTCTGGGATCTGTGGACTGCAGCAGAGCATTTGGACCTGTCCAGAGGATGGACTTTACACCCAGGGGCCAGGCAGCCCCAGGCCCCTTGTTGTGTACTGGGGGCGGGGGTGGGGTGAAAGGACATCCAAGCAGCTTTATGGGTTGCCAGGACACGGGATGTGTAGGTAACTGCCATGGTCGCTGCACACACTTATGCACAGTGGCCAGGATCCTTTAAATCAGAGACCCAAGTTACAGCTCTTACAGCTCTCACTGGGGAAACTTTGGCCCCAGGCCTCTAGAATTCCTCCTCCTAAACCCCTTCTTCCTGTTTGAGAGGCAAGAGTGCCCTGGTAGGGGCATGAAGACAGGGATTGTACCTGCTCTCTTCCAGCCTGGGTTGCAGAGCAGGCGGGTGACAGGAGACCCTCTTCAGACTTGCAAAGGGCAAAGGGCAGCTTTGGGGATTCCCTGCCACTTTGGTGATGGAGGCCACCTCCTTGCTTCATCCCCTTCCTCCACCAGCACAAGGTCAGCAACACTGGGCCAAGGTTTCATACCTTCAAGGGTGCAGAAGCTGCCCTATAGGAAAGTGATAAAATGCAGATTCCTGGGTTCCACCTGAGATTCTCCCTCACAAGGTGTGTGGGAGGGCCCAGAAATCTGTATTTTTATCAAGTGCCCAATGATGTTGATGCTACTAGCCTTGAAGCCTACTGAGGAGTTCCAAGGACCTTGAAGGAAATGATCCTCTGCTCCTCCCCACAGAAGCCCCCTTCATATCTGAGAAGGAGAGGGGCCACAGTGAGACCACCGTGGCTGGGTTGCCTCCCCCCAGTATTTAATGGGGTGTGGTTCTGTGGGTTGTGATAAGCTGCACAGAGGTTGGGATGGAAGGGTTGAGAAGGACTGGTCGAGGTCGGGGGGCAGCGGAAGGCTGTCCTCGAGGGGCGGGCAGGGGAGGGGATACGTGGGGATGGAGGGGAAGAGGAGGGCTCTCAGGCTCCAGCCCCGGAAATCCGATCCCTTTAGGACCCAGAGGTGCCAGTCCCCCAGCGGCGGCGGCGAGAAGGGCAGCCGCTCGGTCTCCGGCAGCCGCCGCTCGGGCAGAGCGAGAGAAAGACCGAGGCTCGGGGCGCGGGGCCGCGCCGGGGGGGCCGGCCGCCCCACCCCCCGGGGCGGGGGGGGGGGGGGGGGGGGGGGGGGGGCGGGAGGCGCGGCGGCGGAGCGGCTCAGGCCGGCCGAGCAGCCATGGGCGCAGCGGTGCCGGGCCCCCCGAGAGCCGAGGCCTCTGGCCGGAGTAGGGGGCTCCCGGGCTACCAGCCCCGCTGACACCGCCTCGGACGATGTGAACCGACGCCGCCGCCGCTGCTTCGCGGGCAGGGCGCGCGTTCCCACCGGCCCCGGCCGCCGCTTTTCTAATTTGGGTAGGGGCGACCGTACCAGGCCGCTCGGGCTTTTGAAGGGGGACTGGCTGTCTTTGGCAGCTTGACTGGGGGAGGCGACCCACACCGGGCGCTTGGGGATTTTTTTTTTTCCATTTTTCTAAAAGCGAGATTAACTGTTTTGGGCAGCTTGGTTTTGGGGGAACCCTAAAAAAGGCCTTTCGGGGCTTCTTTTTTCTGGGGGAGGGGGCAGTGGTCCCGACTTGGCCAGCCGCCTGTTGGAGGGGGGGAGCGGGGAGCGGGGGCATGCGAACCCGGCTCCCCCCATCATGATGAAGACGGAGCCACGGGGGCCCGGGGGTCCCCTCCGGAGCGCCTCCCCGCACCGCAGCGCCTACGAGGCGGGCATCCAGGCGCTCAAGCAGCCCGACGCGCCCGGGCCCGACGAGGCACCCAAGGGGGCCCACCACAAGAAATATGGCTCCAACGTCCACCGCATCAAAAGTATGTTCCTGCAGATGGGCACGACGGCGGGGCAGCCGGGCGAGGCGGGTGGCGGCGCGGGCCTGGCCGAGGCCCCGCGGGCGCCCGAACGCGGCGTGCGCCTGTCGCTGCCGCGGGCCAGCAGCCTGAACGAGAACGTGGACCACAGCGCCCTGCTCAAGCTGGGCACCAGCGTGTCGGAGCGCGTGAGCCGCTTCGACTCCAAGCCCGCGCCCTCCGCGCAGCCCGCGCCGCCGCCGCACCCGCCGTCCCGGCTGCAGGAAACGCGGAAGCTGTTCGAACGGAGCGGCCCCGCGGCCGCAGGCGGCGACAAGGAGGCCGCGGCGCGGCGGCTGCTGAGGCAGGAGCGCGCCGGCCTGCAGGACCGGAAGCTGGATGTCGTGGTGCGCTTCAACGGCAGCACCGAGGCGCTGGACAAGCTGGACGCTGACGCCGTGTCGCCGACGGTCAGCCAGCTCAGCGCCGTCTTCGAGAAGGCCGACTCGCGGACCGGCCTCCACCGCGGGCCCGGGCTCCCTAGGGCCGCGGCCGTAGGGGCTCCCCAGGTCAACTCGAAGCTGGTCAGTAAGCGGTCCCGGGTGTTCCAGCCGCCGCCGCCACCGCCGCCCGCTCCGTCGGGGGATGCCCCGGCCGAGAAAGAGCGCGGCCCCGGAGGGCAGCAGCCCCCGCAGCACCGAGTGGCCCCCGCCCGACCGCCTCCCAAGCCCCGGGAGGTGCGGAAGATTAAGCCAGTGGAGGTGGAGGAGAGCGGGGAGTCGGAGGCAGAGTCGGTGCCCGGGGAGGTGATCCACGCCGAGGTGACGGTCCACGCGGCCCTGGAGAATGGCAGCACCTCGGCAACCACAGCCAGTTCCGTGCCTGAGGAACAGAAGGCCCAAGCGGCCCCTCAGGAGGAGGCGGCTACGGTGGCGGCGCCAGAGGGGGGGGTGGGCAATGGCAGGGCCCCGGACGTGGTCCCTGAGGAGGCAGATGAGTCCAAGAAGGAGGACTTCTCGGAGGCGGACTTGGTGGACGTGAGCGCCTACAGTGGGCTCGGGGAGGACTCTGGGGGCAGTGCCCTGGAAGAGGACGACGACGAAGACGAGGAGGACGGGGAACCCCCCTACGAGCCTGAGTCGGGGTGCGTGGAGATCCCCGGGCTCTCAGAGGAAGAGGACCCGGCCCCGAGCCGGAAGATACATTTCAGCACTGCGCCCATCCAAGTAAGTGAAACCCCCTCTCCGCCCCCGCGCCGCCCCTGCCACGTGCACACGGCCGCCCCCAGCTCGACCCACAGCTAGGTTTGGCTGGCTGAGTCAGCCCCTGCCACCCAGCCCCCTTCCCAGAAGTTCCCACCCTGCGGGGGGCATGGGGGAGTTCCAGCTGTTTGTCAGAGGTGGATGGTTTTCAGGTCTGAGATGCGGATGGCCTGCCTCGACCTGCCCTCAGGTTCTTCCGCCTGCTGTCCTGCCCGCCCCACCCGCCGCACCCTCCCTGCCCCACGCGGGTCCTGGGACACCTGCTTTCCCTTCCTCTCCAGACACTCCTTTCTCCAGAGATTGCCAGAAGCAGGGCCTTGGGTGGTGTGAAGGGGAGTGTGTGTCCTGGGGAGAGACTCCCTGCATTGGTCCTACTCCACCCTGGAAGGGGGTCACGAAGCTTAGACACAGTCCCTGCTTGCCCCTTGTGCTGGAGCCCGATGGGATCAGGGAGTGTTGGCCGGGAAATTCCCAACACGAAGGTGCAGGGGAGGAAGGTGCAAGGGACAGAGGCCCTTCCTCCATTCTGTTTGTACCCCCACCCAACTTTGCAGAAGTGAAAGAGGGAAGCAGGTCATCAGGGTGAGCTGGTCTGTGGCCATGTGACTGGATCTGGGTCCCTGTTCCCTGGGGGTCTGTGCCACCAGCTACCAGGTCCTGGCTTGCCCTGGGAGGGGGCACCATGAGCCCTTGAGGGTTATAGGCCTTCTGCAGGCAGGAGGAGGAGGTGGGGCTGGGAAACCCCAGGGTGCCTGGCAGTAGTGGGCATGCCTTTGCTTTTGGCTGCTCCGTAGGACAGATGCCCATGGCTTGGCAGTCCCCCAGTGCTCTTGCCACATTCTCCTGAAAAAGGGATGGGAGCTGCCCCTTTTGGGGCTCTCATTTTACCTCCATTCCCACCACCACTATTGGTGATTGGTTTGTGGGCTGTGCCTGTGCTTTTAGATCCTCAGAACAGTGTGATTGGGGAGGGGACATCCCCTGGGGAGAATTAAGAATCCCAGTGCCCTCCCTTGCCACTTCTTACCACTCTCCACTCTTGGCTGGCACATTCAGCCTTGATCGTTCTTTCTCACTGCCCCAGGCTCAGCTGTGCCCAACCCCAGGTCCGCCCCATGGAAGTGTCCAGGTCCCTGCCCGGCCTTTATCCTTCCCCAGCCAAACCCCCATCTGTTTCTAGTTGTTTCCATAACTACTCCTGGACACTGAAGCTGCCCAAGTTTCCTCTCTCCCACCTCCCACCCCCCACCACAGTAAGAGGCCTAAAAGGTTAAAAGGGAGTGGAGGTTGCTGCTCCCCTCCCAGGCCAGCCCCTTGCCCTGGGCTGGGACCTTAGGAGTCCTTTCCCAGCTCCTCACCCCTTCTGAAGGCAGTGAGGTCCTGGAGGGAATGGAGGATCTTGGGACTCTGAGGGAGTCCCCTGACCCGCACCCCCACCCATTCTCTGAGCAGCTTGATGCCCTCAGAGATGGAGTTTGGTCGGGGCCTCTGACTATCTATATTTGACACCTTACCCTGATTTTTTGGTAAAAAATAGCACATGATTTGGAGCAGTGCTTCCCGACTCCCTGGAGACTCTGAAGCTCTTCCGCCCAGTGTGAGAGCCGGGGTGTGCGGTGTGGCCTGAGCATGTGTCTGACTTTTGGCCTTGCTGGCAATTTCCTCCTCTCCCTGGTGCCCGAGGCCCCGGCTTTCCCCTCCCCCACTCCTACCCCTACAGTGATACTGAGTGCAGGGTCCTGTGCCCACTGACAACCCAGTTGTTGCCCTTATACAGGTGGATGTTTCTGCTGAGGGCAGAGAACCCAATTCTAGATTGTCACCTAGGGAGGTGGGACTGGGCCCAGGGCCCTCCGATAGGCTGGGCTTATTATAGTGAACAGACTCAGGAGGGGTGGGGGGGCCTCGGAGCCCCAGAGGCCTGGGATTCCTGCAGGGGCAGGATTTGAAAGGAGAACAGGACTTGACAGACTGAGAACAAGGGAGGGCAAAGCCCATCTCAGGCTGTGAGGGTGTGTTTTGGAGGTCACAGTGCAGGGGCGGAGTGGGGGGGATGTCTGTGTGTCTTAGTAGGGGGTTGGTTGACCCGGGAGACCACAAAGACTGAGCGATGAGGGGACCTTGTCTCCTGGAACAGAGGGTGAGGGTCAGGGACTCAGAAGCAAAAATGGGCCAAAGCCCATCTGCTGAGTCCAGGCTCATACCAGCCTCTATCACAGGGCCTGGGGCACTTGTGTAATAGGAACAGAGTCACTGGTGACCCACCACCAGAGCCCAGCTGGATGCAGTCTCCTCCTGCCCTGCCACTCTCTAACCTGTGTGACCTTGGGCAGAGGACCTGGTGTCTTGGGCTATATGTGGAATGGGCAGCCTGTTCCTCCAAGGGGTACAGTGGACAGATGAGCTTTAAGGGCCTGAGCCGGGGTTTCTCTCATGCTGTGAAATCGAGGACATTGAGCTAAGTGACCACGCAGGCCCCTTCCAGCCATGCTTCTAGTCCTGTGAGCACCCCTCCCCCTCCCACCATGGCAGTGAGCCTCCGTGGGGGTGGGTGGAGATGACATGGAGCAAGCCCAAACAAAGGCTGGGACAGGAGTGCCATTGCCCGCCAGGGTGCCCATAGGACCTGCTCCTGGTGCAGAGGGGGCCCTAGCTGAGGCCTTTGAGGAGATAGGGCCCCACTCTGGCTCCTTCGGCCTCAGGCCCAGCCATCTGATAGAGCTGCTCCCCACCCCTCCCCACCCCCGCTTGGCTCCAAGCGGTGCCAACCTGTCACTGCAGGCAGTGAAGCCCGAACACGTCATGGTACCCCAAATGGTGCTCATTAACCTCCCACTGAGGGCACCCCTGCCTGGGCCCAGAATTAGGCTCTCCCACAGAGCCCCTGTGTCCCAGCTTCTCTGTTCTTTGCGGATGGGGAACCCCCTTTTTCCTGGGGGAGACAGCAGAGGGGTACAGGAGATCCCAAGGCAAGGCTGGCCTGGGAGCCCCTGCGGAGGCTGGGTTCACCATGCACAGCATCAGAGAGGCTGCCACCTTCTCTGACTCCTCAGTCTCCCCAGGGCCCAGGTCCTAGAGCCTCTGCCTGGGCCTCCTAGCGCATGGGGACAGGCGGCATAACTCAAAGAGCTGCCGTCTGGAGGGAGACAGGTCTGGGCATGCAAGGAAGGCCATAGGGCCTGGCCTTCTCCCCTGCTTCTGCCATCTGAGGGGCACGTGGGGTGGAGGGCCTGCCCTTTCTCCACAGGGTAGAGGTGGTCCTTCCTACCTGCCTCCTCTGCCCCCAGCATCCACTGCAGGTGCAGGTCAGAGCTGGGTAGCCCGGGCCTCTGCCCATCCTCCTCTCCCCTGCTCCCCTCCCCCTCTGCTGTCTCACACTCGCTCCCCCCTCTTTCCCCATCTGGCATCCTCTAGCATCTTCTCCATCCTTTCTCCCCTCCTCCTATTCCCCTCTTCTGCTCAGCCTGTTCCTTCCTCTCTGTGTCTGTGTCTTTGTGTCCCCGCTCGTCTCTGTCTGGCTCCCGGAGTGCTCATCCCTCACTCTTTCTGATCTGGGGGTCTGGGTTCCTAGGCCTGACAGTTTCTCTGGGATCGCACATCCATCCCCTGGCAGACCATGCTCGCGCTGGTCGGAGCTGCAGAGAGAATGACAGTGCGGATCGGGCAAGGCTGGGTCCCTTTCTCTCTTGTCCCTGGGCTCCAGAACTAGAAGAACCTTTGCTCAGAGCTGGGTCCCGATGGGGCTGGGTGCAGCCTTATCATCTGAAGCCTGTCTGGGGGTGGGGCAAAGGCATGTGACTAGAGGGGAGCAGGGCATGGGCTGGTGGCCCAGCCTGCCCCTCTGCCTCTCATACCAGTTCTGCCCTTGCCCTCCTGCCAGCCTCTCTGACCTGCCGCCCCTTTCCGCAGGTGTTCAGCACCTACTCCAACGAGGACTACGATCGTCGCAACGAGGACGTGGATCCCATGGCGGCCTCCGCTGAGTATGAGCTGGAGAAGCGGGTGGAGAGGTTGGAGCTGTTCCCTGTGGAGCTGGAGAAGGGTGAGAGGCCAGGAGGCCAGGCCACTTGTGCACAGCTGGAGTTAACCCAGGTCTCCTCTCTGGGGCCAGCTTCTGCCCTGTGCCCACAGGGACTCCCACAGACAGGTTGGGCCTCTACCTCTGACTCAGGTCCTTGGCGACCTTCCCCCACCCTCCCCTGCCAGCACCCCTAGCCACACAAGGACTCAACTTTGGCCAAGCTCACAACCCCCACCGCCACTGTTCTAGAACGACATTTGCCCTTTCAGTTAACAGATCTCTGTTGGACACTTTGTGCTGGGTCTGGGGCTCTGTGCTGGAGATGCAGTGATGGCCCAAGCAGGCTTCCTCCGGAGCATGTGTCCTCAGAGCAGGGGAGACAGACGAGGGTGGAAAAGTCGTATCCAACTGTGTCCCTAGGTACTGTCATAGGTGCTGGGAGGGAATCAGGGCCGATACGAAAACATTTAACAGGAGATCTCACCAGCCTGGGGCTGGGGGTTCCCTGGGGAAGCGATGCTTGGATTGAGCTCTGGAGAGGAGGCGTTTAGAGGGGTACGCAGGAGAGCGGAGGAGAGAAGCTTGGCTGCATTCTCACAGGGAGGGCAAGAAGGGTGCGCAGACAGGGCCTCGCAGACCACAGGCGTGACATGGTCTTGCTTCTGAGATGGACTGGAAGCCGTTGTGAGGCACAGGAAAGGTATTCTAGAAAGACCACACCTGTCTGTGAAGTATGGAGAGGATCACAAGTGGATGGTGAGAACCCACTGTGGTGTGGGCAAGATGCTGGCAGAGCAGGGAGTGGGTGGACCTGAGAGATCCCAGGGTGGGAGGAGGATCAGCAGGACCTGGTGGTGATTTGGCTCAGGCAGAGCCTGTGAGGGGGAGGGAGGAATCCAGGTGCCACTCAGGCCTGGCAGCTGGTGGGTGGTGGTGCCGTCCCCCAGGAGGGTGTGTTTGTGGGGAGGCCCATGAGAGGCGGGGCAGGTGTGGATAGGTGAGTGGGCCTCAGGGAAGAGGAAGCCAGGAGGTCTCTGGACACTGCAGCCATGAGAGTAGGCGAGACTGCTTAGAAAGGGAGGAGACCAAAAGGCTTAGGGCCAGGCCCCGTCCCAGCCACCCCTTCAGGCCACCCACCCTCTCCACATCCGCAACAGTCTCTCCTTGCCAGGCCACCCTTGGCACGCCCTGCTGCCCATCAGTTCTAGGGCAATGAAGGGGGAGACAGAAACACACCCCTTCCTCAGCTGTGGGACATCCCCTAAGTGTGGGGACTGGTTTCTGGTGGGAGCTGTGCCCTGGAGTCCGGGATGGAGGGCCTCTCCCCTGCCCCTGCAAGCCCTGTCTGGAGCGCTCCCCCACCATCCCCCGCTCTGCTCCACAGACTCCGAGGGCCTGGGCATCAGCATCATCGGCATGGGGGCCGGGGCGGACATGGGCCTGGAGAAGCTGGGCATCTTCGTCAAGACCGTGACCGAGGGTGGCGCAGCCCATCGGGATGGCAGGTACTACTCCCACCATCTCCGCTGGCCATCATCTGGGGGGTGGGCCCTGGGGCGGGCTAGGGCCCTGCCCTGGGAGACACGACCATGCTCTGTGTGCAGGGCACATGTTCACGGCGGGAGCCCTGGTGGGCCCTGAGATGCAACAGTGAGTACAACAGACAGAAACCCTCACCCTTAGGGCACTGCATCCTGGGGGGAGCTAGTAAAGATTGGGGCTGTCAGTGTGTATCCTGGTTCGAAGTGTGTGCTGGGCCTTGGTAGGGAAGGCACAGGCGTGGAGGCTGTGTGTCTGGAGTCCATTCGAGCATTTTCTTTCATTTAGCAAACATTGAGTCCCCGAGTGTTGTCAGGCTGGCGCCAGGCCCTGGGGAGGCCCTGGTGAGGGTCCATGCAGTGCAGTGTGAGGTAGACAGACACTAAACAAGTGGACACACGGAAAATGGTGAAATACAGGGTGCCACAAAAGGTATAAGACAAGAGAGCATGACCTTTCTGGGTATCAGGGAAGCCTTCCTGGAGGAAGTGGTGCCGGACCTGAGTGCTGAAGGCTGAACAGGGGTTAGCTGCGCTGAAGGAGTGCAGGAGGCTCCAGGCAGGGGAGCTGAAAGCAGGCCGGTGTGGCTGGAGCATGGGGGTGGGGGGCCAGGTGTTGACATGGCTAGACAAACAGGTGGCTCCGGAGATGGGCTGCTCTGCATGTACGTGGTGTGCGTGCCTGTGTTGAGCATGTCTGTGGCTGGAGGGGGTGAGTTCTGTGGGTCAGAAGGTTCAGGGAGGGTGTCCTGGAGCGCTGGGCCAGCAGGTGACCCCTCTGTTGCCTGTGAGTGTATTGCAGGGGGTGGGAGTGGTGGTGGGCAGGGCTGTGGGGCATCCCCCAGGGTGGCTGTAAGAGGAAGAGGTTGACATTGGAGGTCGCTTGTGGTGATACCTCCAAACGCAGACCCCTTCCACATGACAGAGGTGAGTAGGTGTCCTTGTGCAGGCTGGGTGACTTTGGCGTCTTATTGCTAGAGGTGGGGTTGCCCCATTCAGGGGGTTTCTGCCTCTTGCGGCCCAGGTGGCATGGAGGGGGCAGGGAACAGGAATGGTGACAGCCCTGCTCTTTCACTTACCCACTTCCCCTCCCAATTCGAACCTCCAGAGCCTGTCCTGCTGTCGCTTGTTGGCTGTGTGGGGAGTGTGTGTGCATGCGTGTCCACGAGCGTGTGGCCACCTGGGAGTGCGGAGCATGTCGGGGTGAGCAGTTTCCTCCATTTCCATGTGGGAGCCCTGAGAGAAGGCCTGGAGTCCCCAGGGAGGTGACAGTGGAGGAAGGAGGTGGCCAAGGGGCCCCTCGCCTTGGCATCTTCCTCTCCCTCAGCAGGCCAGGCTGGGCCACCCCATCTCTCCCCTTCTTTGTGGAGATCAAGGGCTTCAGGTGCCACGGCTGGAGTGTGTTGGAGGTGTGCACCTGTGTCAGGTGTGTGCAGTGGCGTGTGAACACGAGAGAGTGCTGCTCGGGTCTCAGGCATTTAGGAGGACATCTGTGTGCTCAGGTCTGTGCAGAAATGTGCACGTAAGAGGGCAGCATGTCACTTACGTGCTGTGGGGCCCCTTACTGGGGCGCATGGCAGAGATGAGCTCTGAGGATGTCATACCACTCTGTTCAGTGTGATGGAGGAGGGGACATTTGTGTGATTGTCACAGAAAGAGTGCCTACCGCCTCTCCGGGCCCCGGACACCCATGTCTCCTTTGCTTGCTTGGCTCACTGCCCACACGGGTGGCCTGGCTGATACCCGCTCCTCTGGCCTCGTGAATTTTATGCAGGTAGACAAAGTACCAGGTCCCTGTGGGGACTGAGCCACCTCTACCGCAGCTCCACAGTTCCCCTTGTGACCCCCTTAACCAGTATCGCTCCCCCAGGATCCAGGTGAACGATCTGCTGGTGGAGGTGGACGGAACGAGTCTGGTGGGAGTGACCCAAAGCTTTGCAGCCTCCGTGCTTCGGAACACCAAGGGCCGAGTGCGGTGAGAGCCCAGGGGGATGGGCACAGGGGTGGGGGAGGCTCTCATCCAGATGCCCTGCTCACCTGCCCAGTGAAGCTTCTGGGCTGCCAGCTCATGGAGGTTCTGCTGACTCCTGCCTGAAGGAACTGCTGAGCCCACAGTCCCTTGCCCCATGTCTGCCTTCCCGTGCCGAGCTCCCTGACCGCTGCAGGCCACCAGGGCTTAGTGCCTCCCAGATTGTCCTCTGGGGTTATTCTCCTTAATCCCTGCCTGTCCCTGACTCACTCATTGAAGAACCAAGATGTGCAGGGTGAATGCCAGCCAAATTGGGGTCCCCTCACCAGGAACTTCGTCCGTCCCTCCTGCCCAGCCCCGTGCAATCCCTGGAAGACTTGTCCTGGACCTGCAAGGGAAGGGGATTGGATTAACAGCTCCCCGGTTCCACCTCTGGCTTCACATTCAGGGATGACTCCCTGCCCCCCTCCAAGAGGGGCACTGCCCCCAGGAAAGGGTGGTGGAGAGAAACAGGATGTGGGTGGCCACAGGGAGGAGGGGCTGGTGCCTGGAAGTTCCACTGTTTCCTCTCCATCCCAATCTCCGGTTGCCATCATCCCGCCCCTTCCTGAAGCTCAGGGGGCTTGGAGCATACCCAAGACACACCTCCACGGCCCAGCCCTGCTGGGACCGGTCAACTTCACCATTCCCCTGCCTAGGTTTCTCCCATGTGGTGTGGGGAAGAGCCCCCTGAACTGGCACCTCCTGAGCTCATGTCACCTGCAGCCCAGCTCAAAGTTTGGCTGACACCCCCTCTCCCCCAACACTGGCCAGAAGAGCTCGTGGGCCCTCCTCTCTCCCCTGGGAAGGAAACCCAGTAAGGGCCCCTCGTTCTCCCATTCATTATTAACACTGCAGCCTTTGGACTCAGCCCTCTCATTTCACCTCCCCTGGGAGGGCTGAGTTTGGAGAGGGGAGCACCAGCAGGGAGGATGGTGGCATTGCCCGCTGAGGACAGAGGCAGGGGATGACGCCAGTGCCCCTGCAGGTTTATGATTGGCCGGGAGCGGCCCGGAGAGCAGAGCGAAGTGGCCCAGCTAATTCAGCAGACCCTGGAACAGGAGCGATGGCAGCGGGAGATGATGGAGCAGAGATACGCCCAGTACGGCGAGGAAGACGAGGAGGTGGGGACTCCAGGCCTAGCTGGCGGCATGATTGCCCCCTGGTGGCCAGCTGAAGCATTACACCCCTCTTCTGTCAACTGCTTTCCCAGTCCTCCTAAAGAAACCTGAAGTGGGAAGTGTGGAGCTGGTGCTATTCCTGGGGAGCCCCAGTCTGAGGGAGGAGATGCAGACCCTCCCTCAAAGAACCCCTGGTCTGATGGAGGAGTCATACCCTCTCTCTTCAGAGAGCCTGCCTAACCCTATAAGGAAACGGTTCCCTCAAAGAGCCCTACTCTGAGAGGAGGGCATAGCCCCTAAGCTCAGGGGGCCTAATCTGAGGGGGGAGACAGAGCCAGACCGCGGGGGACCCACGGTGTAAGAGGGACGGTACAGGCTGTTTCTTCAAGGTCCAGTCTTACAGGAGAACTGCCTCTGCCTGCAGGGGACTCCCGAAGCTATTGGGGGAAGACATCAGCCTGCCTCTGATGCAGCCCCAGGCTGGGCGGGGGCACGACCCACATCCCTGCATCGCCCCCAGCCTCACGTGGCAGCCTGCTGCTGGTCTAAGCCCTGGTTGTGAGGGCTGAGGGAGGCTGGGGTGGGTAGGGTCCATGGCCTCCTACCTTCCTTCATAGACGGGGGAATACGCCACAGACGAGGATGAGGAGCTGAGCCCCACGTTTCCAAGTGGCGAGATGGCCATCGAGGTGTTCGAGCTGGCGGAGAACGAGGATGCACTGTCCCCCGTGGACATGGAGCCTGAGAAGCTGGTGCACAAGTTCAAGGAGGTAAGAGGAGGCGGCTGCCTGGCTGGGGTGGTGGAGGGTGGAGGTGGGCCAGTGTCCTGCACCGGCCTCAGCACCACCTGCCCCTCCCAGCCGGAGCTGAGCGCCTGCCCCTCTGCCCACAGCTCCAGATCAAGCATGCCGTCACTGAGGCCGAGATCCAGCAGCTGAAGAGGAAGGTGAGGGGGCGTGTGTCGAGGAACGGGGTCCCCGCCCTCACACCTGCACACCGATGCTTGTACGCCACCCACAGGCACAGACACCCATAGAATAGGTTACTCTGAGGCAAAGGGACCTAGTGTTAAGAGATGGAGCTCTGGATCCATCTGTTCCACACCACTTGCTGCTCTGCCTCAGTCTCCTTGTCTGTAAAATGGACTAACGATATACCTAACACCATGGGATCATTGTGAAGATTCAGTGAGATAGTACATGTAAAATCCTTAGCACAACGTCTGATATAATAGATACTCAATACAAACCCCAAGGTATGGCTGGGCATGGTAGCTCACACCTGTAATCCCAGCATTTTGGGAGGCGGAAGTGGAGGTTCACTTGAGGCCAAGAGTTCAAGACTAGCCTGAGCAATATAGTGAGATCCTATCTTTACAAAAAATAAAAAACTTAGCCAGACACAGTGGCATGTACCTGTAGTCTCAGGCTACTCGGGAGTCTGAGGCAGGCAGATTACTTGAGCCCAGGAGTTTGAGGTTGCTGTGATCTATGATGATGCCATTGCACTCTAGCCTGGGCGACAGAGCAAGACCCTGCTTCAAAAAAAGAAAAAAGCCAAAAGTACTAGCTGTGATACTGAAGCACACTAAGTCCACTCAAGTTGTCTTAGTGTTTACACTGTCCCACATATGTCCTCTCTATATAGGCCCAGTTGTAAATACAGACCACCCAGAGATACACACAGTCATACTTTCCAGGCTGGACCCAGGCACGTGGTCCCACACACCCCCTCCCCCAGCCGTGTAGAGACACCAACTCTACACGGACATAACCATGGAAACACCGGACCCGTGCTTCCTCTGGCAGCACACCTAGGGCACCAGTCTGCATATGTAGATGTGCTCTGCATTCATCTGTTCTAAGATATGTAGTCATCATGACTGTCGTTTGGACCACCTGGTCTAGGAAGAGTGTCACAGGCTTGCACATGCTCAGTGGGCAGGCAACACGGAGGTGTTGATGCTGACACCACTAGATGGTGACACAGGACCTACACAAACACGTGTGTACCGTGCACAGACACTTAGACAAGCACGTTGGGTGCCAGCACCCTCACAGGCATGTAGACATGCAGACTTCATGTTAAAAGTCTGTATCGGGACTCTGCTGGGGCCTGGACAGTAGGAGTCCCAACCCCCATGGGGCTTCTGGTATGGGGAAAGACAGGTCTGCAGGGGCCTTGCAGACATGGTGCACCTAGGCACACACATGCGTACACTCCCACGTGTGGGTATTCCCGCACCGCACACACAGAGAGGAGAGCGTAAAGCCAGGCCTCCAGAGGAGGCAGGGTTTAGACGGCTAGGGCAGAAGAAAAGGCATTCCTGGCAGGGAGATGAGCTGGACGGAGCCTGGAAGCTGGCTTTGGGAGGATGCCCACCAGGCGGTGGCAGTGTGCCTGTCGGGGAGAGATGGCGGTAGGGCTGGACTGTCAGGGTGGGCCGTGGCTTGCAGCGTACTGACTCCCCTCTAAGGACTCTAGCTTTGGTCTACACAGCATGGGGCTGTGTGGCTATATGGGGTTTTCGGGTCACTGCCTACGAAGTGGGAAGACGTGAGGGTAGGCAGGACTTGGAGGCAGGCAAACCGGGTGGAGTCCCAGACAGTGTCCTGGCAGGCGTGGGCCAGGACTTCCCAGAGTACAGGCAGAGGGTCTGGAAAGGAAGGGTGGGTTGGCGCTGCATTTTCAGGGTCGAGATGACAGGCTGTGTTTCTGGGTATGTGCAGAGGAGGAAGGGGAGGGGCACGTCAAAGATCTATTCATTCATTACGTTTACAAACCCAGTCTACCACAGGGTACCTTCTAGATGCCCACTACTACTGTTCAGTCACCGCGATGGCACAACCGGAATTGATCCTTGTCCTTGTGCAGCTTAGAGCCTGCCTACCAGTGACTGTTAAAAGCTGACGTGGGGCTCCGTGGGAGAGGACAGGCTTACTGAACTCCTAAAACAGGAGGAACCCAGTTCAGCTGGGGAGGGGGGTGGGCCTGTGCTGTTGGGGGCTTCTCTGGGGAAGGGATACACTGAGCAGTGAGCCGAAGGGTGAGCTAGTGGGAAATAACTAGGCAAGGCAGAGAGTAGAAGAGGCACATTCCAGGCAGTGGGTACAGCACGTGCACAGGCCCTGTGGCAAGTCTTGAGGATCTGCAGGAAGGCTTGTGTGGCTGGGAACAGAGAACAAGGGACGTTGGTAGCCAACAAGGTGGCAGGACAGGCAGGGGCTTGAGATGAGTGCCTGGATGGCTACAAGATTATGGCACCTTTTAACAGAAGTGAGCATGGCAGGAAAGGAGGCACGGGTTTGTGCAGGTGGGAGGCGTGGTTTGAGGAGTTGGGTGGTAAAGTTGGAAGTTGGGAGCAAGGTTGGGCCAGGGCGTGGGATTTGGGGCTCAGTGCATGGAGTTGGGCCCGTGCCACAGGGCAGTGGGTATAGAGAGAACAAAGGATTCAGGACTGAGCTGTTGGGGATTGGAGGTCTGCACTGGGGTCACCTGAGATGGGGAGAGGAGTCAGGATTGTTCAGAAAGAACAGGGACTGGTCAGCAGGGCCAGGGCTGCAGAGAGGGGACAGAGAGCAATGGTGACCCTCACCTGCCCTGCTCTTTCACATCTGCTGTCTCACTGTGGTAGCCCTTGTGAGCTAGGGAGGCAGAGGCAGGTATCACTCATATTTCACAGATGAGAAGACTGAGGCTTGAGACAGAAGTTGCCTTGCCCCAAGTCAGAGTAGCCAGTGACTAATGAAGGAGTGGGGTGAAGTGACAGGGACCCTTGCCTTGGAGCTCTGGAGTGGAGGCCCCACCTCTTCCCTCTCTGGGTTTCACTTCTCGGCTCAGCCAAGGAGAGTTAGTTGGGGTACAGTGGGTTCCACATTTGTAGCAATCCCCTGGAGACTGGCCTCAGTGCCAGGATGGGGGTGCCCTGTGGCTCCCTCTGGCCCCCACCAACCCAGGGCCTCTCCTTCCTCTCAGCTGCAGAGCCTGGAGCAGGAGAAGGGGCGCTGGCGGGCGGAGAAGGCCCAGCTGGAGCAGAGCGTGGAGGAGAACAAGGAGCGCATGGAGAAACTGGAGGGCTACTGGGGCGAGGCCCAGAGCCTGTGCCAGGCAGTGGACGAGCACCTGCGGGAGACCCAGGCCCAGTACCAGGCCCTGGAGCGCAAGTACAGCAAGGCCAAGCGCCTCATCAAGGACTACCAGCAGAAGTACGTGGCCAGGCTGCTGGGGCCCTGGGCCGGGGGAGGACTAGAGACCCGTGTGGCAGTTCCTCACCCCCACCCCCACAGCTGAGTTAGGGAGGCACAGAGCCCAGACGCTGGAGGGCCCCTGGGCCTGGTGTGACTGGGCAGCAGAGCCAGCACAGGGCTAGGCCCCAGAGGCTTTGGGAAAACCTGGGACCCCCTGACCTGGGAACAGGGAGAGGAGCAGAGCTGCTGCCCAGGTGGCACCGAGTCTCCCTGGATGGAAGCCAGACCACACACCCTTACCTGCCATCTGTCCCTTGCCTCTCCCCAGGGAGATCGAGTTCCTGAAAAAGGAGACCGCACAGCGCCGGGTTCTGGAGGAGTCCGAGCTGGCTAGGAAGGAGGAGATGGACAAGCTCCTGGACAAGGTTGGCCCAGGAGTGCCCTGGGGGCAGAGCCTTATGGCCAGGGCAGCACACAAGCCCCCGTCTAGAAGCCACCCTGTGGGTCCTCGAAGGAGGGGGGGTTGCATCCCCACCAGGGGGCAGAGGGGGCGGGGCCCAGGCCTGGTGCCCAGGTTTGACCCCCTTTCCTTTGTTTTCCAGATCTCAGAACTGGAAGGAAACCTGCAAACACTGAGGAATTCCAATTCTACTTAATAGGAATCATTCCTTGACCAGACAATAATTAATGCCCCTCTCACTGTACTCCCTCCCCTGTCCTCAATATCCCACCCCTCCCCATACCAGCCTGGGGACAGGTGCCCCGAATCCCCCCACCCCTCCACCCCACCTCCCCCAGCTTCAGGGACCAGAGGGCCCGTACGCAGGCCCCCTTAAGGTGGCCCGGGCAGACAGAGGTGGCTGGAAGGGCGGCCTTCTCCTTGCCCCATGGGGCTGAGGCACAGAGGCCAAGGGATGCCGTGGGCTGGCCTGGGCAGTGGATGGACACAAAGGACTTGCAGACCAAACTGCCAGACTTTACAACCTCCAGCCTTTGTCTCTGGACTGGAATGGGGCTGGGGCTCTCCCAGCATCTCACCAACTGGAGGCTGCTCCCTGCCTATGGGGTACCTGGGTGGCCCCTGGGCCTCTTGACTTGAGATTCTACCTTCTTGGCCCTTCCTTCTCCCCCATCATTGTGCTTTCTCTGTTGCATTCTGACCCTCCTGCTTGGGGAGTTGCGTCAACACCTCCTCCCATCCCAGTCCCCTGTCCCAGGAGGGATAGAGTCCACCCCAGAGCCCGGAGGCTGGGCCTGGCCCTGCACTAATTTCCTATGTATCCTTCCAGAAAGGGGGAGTGATTGTAGGAAAAAGGGAGAGTTCAGGACACCTGGTCCCTGGCTCCCCGTTTCCTGGGGCAGCAGCCCTCAATTTCTCCTTGTGCCTCCCCTCTCCCAGGTGCCAAATAGCCATAACCTCCTCCTGGAACTGTCTGCGGCCTCTCTGGGGTCCAGGTTTCCTGGCCAAGCCTGGGAATGCCAGGGAGAAGAGGAGGTCAGCTTAGGGGGCCTGGCTGCAGAGACCCTGGTCTTAGGCAAGGGGAACATTTCTCCTTGGAGAGCCAGGCCTGGTCCTGCCCTGCCCAGCCTGCCCTGGGGGACACCTGGAAGCCTTGTACTAACGTCGCAGAGATTCAGCCTCAACCACCCCCCTCCTGACTGTTTTCCAATGTTTTGACTGGAGGGCAAAATTTTACTACTTCTCATCTTTTTGGAGACCACAGCTGCCCTGCTGGCAGCCTGCCTTCTAAGTGGAATTGATGCTGTTTCCCACTTTAACCCCAAATTGGGGCTTGGACCAAGGGAGGTGAGACCCCCCTCAGGTCCCCTCCCCTTTCATAATCCATCTCATCTTGCCACTTATTCATGCCCCGCCCCAAGCCTGGGTTTTTGTTCGTTTTTTAAAAACAGACAACTCCGTCCTATCCGGTTTGGCTTCTCCTTGTCCCTGTAAATAGACCATGCCATCGATCAGTATTTCTTGCCCCCCCCTTCCTGCCCCCCAGACGTGCCCCCACCCCCTGAAAGAGCTGGCTGTCTCAGTGCCCGGCCCGTGCCCTTCACCCCGGCAGACAGAGGGGGCGGAGCCGGGCGGGCGGGGCCGCGGGGCGCTTCCGGTTTCCCGGCCGGCGGCCGCCCCTGTCCAGCCTTCTGGAGGAGCGCGTCTCTGTATATAATATATATATGTATGTATTGTTCCCGGTTTTGTACGGACCATGCCCTCTGTCAGGTCGTCCCCATAAAAGCAGTCCCCAGAGCCTCGCTGCCTCGTTTCTTGATTCGCTGGAGCTGGCGGGGGGAGGGATCCCCTCCCATCAGCTCTGCCTCCGATCCTGAGGATCTTTCCACCGAGTTCCCCTGATCAGGCAAACTGCCCCTCTGCCACCATTCCACCCTCCAGCACCCATGCTTTTTGTCCAATCCTCCTGGGCAGGGCTTCTGGAGAGTTCGTTCAATCAGTTGCATTCCTTTTTCAAAACCCTGAAGGAATTCAGAGGATGGGCTAGGCAGGGCAAGAGGAACCCTAAGTTCCTCCCCAGAGAAGTCTTCTTAAACTGTATGAGCTCCACGAAGGATCCAAGGTTTCCCAGAGGTGGCAGGAGCAGGTGGGATGTGACACGTCAGGGCAGTTTGTCCCCAGGGTCCTAGAGAATCTGTTCTGTTTGCCCCTCTCCGGGCACTCTGAGAGGCCTTACATAGGCCTGGCCCCCTGGTCTGTGCCAGCAGGTCTGGGTGCTGACTCACCAGCTCTAATACTAATGGGTCTGGGAGTCTAGATGCCAGGGTTCCAGGATTGGCTTTGGTGAAGTCCCAGAGAGGCGAGAGCCAGCTGGGGATGGAGTGGAAGCTTAGGGCAAGTCCCAGCACCAGGCTTTCCTCTTTGGGCGCTGTGTCCAAATGTGACAGAATGAAGCACAGGGCACTTGTGTTCAGTGCCTTCGCCTCAAGGGAATTCTCACCTTCCCCTCCCTTTGCCCTAAGGAATGGAAGTCCCAACTTCAGGGCCCTTGAAGGTCACCTTGATGGGTCTCTGACAATATCCAAGATGAGTAGGCAGAACTCCGAGGGAGAGTCAGCCCTGGAGGCAACTGCTCCCTATGGATGGCTCAGCCACACAGGTCCGATGCATGTCAAGCCAAATTTTGGCTTCCCATAAGGACCCCTCAAAAATCGTAGTTCTACACCTCAGGGCTATGTACTCCTGCCACCCACCTGAGGGTGACCTGGAAACCTGAGGAGGTGACTGCCTCTGAAGGCATCTCCTCCAAGTAGATCATCCTTGGAGCGCTCTGGGAGCCCTGAGGATGCTGAAGACAGATCCAGGTGGCTGAGTCCCAAGATCAGAGACCACCGAACCATGGGGTCACAGGTCATGGCTCCAGAATTAGAAGTCACTGAGGCCCTATTCTGGAAACCTGGCCAAGATGTCCCAAGAAGTGAAGTAGCTGGACCTTCCTCGGTGGGAGGCAGGCGTGAGGGTTGTGGCGAGGCTTCTGCTAGGCTGATGGGTTAAGCATCCAGGGCAGGGTCCCACTGCTCCCATCTGACCTCTGTCTTAGGTGAGGGGCCTATGTATACATGGCATATTCCAAATGGTGGACCAAGTATCCCCATCATACTTGGGGCTGATGTGTGGCTATGGGGGTGTTGCTTGCTGTGAGTTTCTCAGGCCTGAGGTGTAACTCGCCTATGACATACGGTATGTCCATGTTTGGGGCTATGTCACATGGTTGTGAGCAGGCCTGTGTGAGGCTTGTCACCTCAGCCCTTCCCCCATCCCCCATGACCTGCCCAGTTTTGGCAGCCTGAGTAGGTTTGCCAGGGTCCCAGCACTTGCCATGGGTAGGGAAATTTTCTCAAGTCCTAGAAGCTTAGGCCTCCTAGGAGCAGGGGCTCCTCCCAGGTCCCTTGACCTAGCAGATGCCCTCCCACAGATTCCCCTGTCCTCAGCACTGACCTTACATTACATACCATTGTCTCCCCAGCCCGTGGGATCTGCAGGGGCTGTGTAATGACTGTCCCACATAGCCCATCACCCAGATCTCACTAGATGCCTGCAAACCACATCCTCTTTAAAGACCCCAGACATAGCCCCTACAGGCTGTCACCAGAGATGCCACCTCCTCCCCAGATCTCCACAATGTAGCTGGCACCATGTGGCTGCCTGTGGATTCTGAAGACACCCAGAGACCCCCAAACTCTCAAATCTCCTCAATGCCCTCAGTCCCTGAGGGCTATTATAATAATTCTGTCCTCGCTCACAATCCGAAGATCATCTTGGCTCCACATGCCACTTGCCACAGGGCTTCTGACTGCAGGGAGTCCCGTGAACCATCAGGGAACTCTATCCCCACAGACTCCACCCTCGCCCGCTTCACCACTTGCTTATGAACAAACCACTTTCCTTCCTTTAAGTCTCTGTTTTCCTGGAGGTGGTGGATAACAGAAACACCTACTTTGTGAGTTTATCATGAGGGTGACAATAAATAATTGGAGAGTGCCTGGCATATCCTAAGCCATGCCCTATGGCAGCAGTTGTTGGATCTCACAGTATGTCCCCTGGCTGGCCTGCCACCACCTCCAGCTCAGCAGGGCCAAGTCTGATCTCACCCTTCTCCACCCCCACAGTGCTCCCCAGCTCCCTGCCTCAAGTCCAGCCCATCCCCAAATCCTGTCAATTTCTTCAGCTCTACATCCTGAATAGTTCTCAACTTGATCTTTAATCTTCATGCCCACTGTCATCATCTCTCCAGAGCTTCCCGAAGGGTCCCCTGCCTTCAGGCCGCCCTTCTGCAGTCCTTACTCCACTGAGCGGCCAAAGAGAGCTTCCCAGACGCAAATCTGAGCCCCTCCCTCCCCTGTTAATTTTTTTCCGTGGCTAGGAGATCACAGTGCAAGCCCTCTGCCCTGCACCTCCCCAGATTCATCTCATCTCCTCTTGCCCACCCACCCCCACGGCCCGCTGACACTTGCCCCTACCCTGGCCTGCAGGGGTAGCCAACACACCACCCCCACCCCCAGCAACCCTCCCTGCCCACCCCACCCTCGCCTCCAACCGGCCCCAGGCCAGGCGCTCTGGTGTGCGCTCTCCTTGCCGGCGCTGAACTGTCCTCTGTGAACGGGCCCGCGGCACCCGGCTTGTGAGGGCGTCCCCTCTCGTCTGTGCCCCTGACTGCACCTCCAGCCCCTCCGGCCTGGGCGCCCCGGCTGCTCGGTGGACGTTTGTTGAATGAATGAATGAATCAGTAGCCCTCACAGACCTGGCAGAGGAGGCGGAAGCCCCATGGGTCCCAAGGCGGGGCCGTCTCCCCAGCCGCTCCCACCCGCGCAGACTCGGGCGCGCCGCGTCTCCGCGGGCCGAGAAGTAGCGGCAACTCGGATCCCCCTGCCCGGCCGCCCCGCCGGCCGCCTCCGCCCCCTGCGTCCTCCAGTGCCTCCGCCCCCCTTCCTCCCTTCCTCCCGCTCTTTGTCTCCGGGGCGCCCGGCCTCCCCGCCACGCGCCCCCCGCATCGCCCCTTCCCCCGGGGACCCCCGCGGACCCCAGCTGAAGGGACGCGGCGCGAGTCCGCCGGTCAGGCAGGGGGCCCAGCGTTTGGTCAGGCCTGGCAGGCGTGGGCGGGGCGGGAGGTGGCGCTCCCTCGCTCCCGCTCTCCCTCCCCCTCGCGCGCGCGCGCACACACACACACACACACACACACACACACACACACGCACACACGCACGCACACACCGAGCATCCTCCCGTCAGGTCTCCCGGTCCAGCCCCGCCCGCGCCTCCTGCTTCCAGCAAACCTTCTCCCTCTCTCCGCACCCTGCCCCCGCCCTCCATTCCCTCCGGCTGCCGGACCCTCCCCTCCGACCCCCACCCGACCCTCGGGATGGAGCCGCTGGAGCCAGCCCGGAGCCCCCCACGGCCCGGGTGACGGTGCCCCCTCCCCTCTCCCGCCCGGCCCCCCGCCTCGAGCACCATGGGCCTGAGGGGTTCCTGGGGCGCCGGACGCTGAAGATGACCGATGCTGGAGGTGAGGGGCCAGGCCCCCTGGGGCGGACCGGGAAGCGGGACTAGGGGCCACTCGGGCTCGCGGTGAGGACCCTGAGTGGGGTTGGATGGGGCCAAGCGACATGGGCCTTTCTTCCCCTATCCCTAGGGGGACCACCCAGGGCTGGGGTGCTGGGCTGTCAGGGGAGGGGGCGGAGATAGGATTTGTGTCCCTAATCCCCTCCTTCCAGCCGGACGCCCGGAGAAATTAATAAAAAGCTGGTGTGGGGGAAGGGGGAGAGGGCTTAACTCTTTCTTGCCTGGCGCGGAGTTGGATTGATGGATTGGAGAGAAACTAGCCACAGGGCTCCGATTGGGAAGAGGGGTCCCGGGAGTGGAGTAGGTGCCCCGTCCCCCATCCCCACCACATCTCTAGCTGCGCTTTGAAGGGGCGCCCCACTCCTGCCGACTGCCCCAAGCCTGGTGCCCGACGAAGGCGGGCCCAAAGGGGAGGGGGCACAGCCTCTCTCGCTCCACAACTGCCTCCCGCGCTCCCAGCCTCCTCTCCCGTCCATCCCTCCCTGGTCTTTCGCAGTTGCACTTCTCTCTTGGTCTCTTTCTCCTTTTCCAGAGCCCCTTTCCTCTTGCCTGCCCTGCTCTCCTTGAACCCCACCCTCGGGCCTCACTCAGGGCCACGGAGTCCTCTGTCTGTCTGCTGCAGCCCGGCGCCCCTCTGATCTCTTTCTTGGTCTTTCTTCTCAGCAGCCCTGTGGACTCCCCGCCAACCTGTGTGTGTGCTCGGTCTGTTTGTTCCTACTCCCCACTCCTGCTCCTTCCCCAGGGCTTGTGCACCCTTTCTTTCTCTTTCTCCTTCCCTTGGGTCCCCAGGAGCTGTGAGCTCACCTGCCTCCCTTTCTGCCAGAGAAAGGTCAAAGGTCATCAGTGCTCCTTCTCTGGGAATTGGAAGCCTTGGGGGAAGGGATGGTCTGGTAACACCAGAGCCCAGAGGGTGTACAGAGGAAAGGGTTCATCTCCATCCCATGCAGCTACCACCTGGTTCAATGTATGTGCATGAGTGAGAGTGTGTGTGTGTGTGTGTGTGTGTGTGTGTGTGTGTGTATGTGTAGAAGTGGGGTGTGGGGTTCGGTGTCTAATTATCCAAAGCTCAGTTTGAAAGGAGAGGATTGAATGGAAGGGGCTTGGTGACTCCCTGGATAGCCTACTTCCCCAGACTTCCCCATGGGACAGTGTAGGGAGGGTCCCCCATAGGCACCCCAGGAAGTTAGTTTCTGAAGGGTGGGAAAGAAAGCAGTCTGTGCTGAATCAGGATAGATTGAGAGTGGGTATGAGCTGGAAACCCTATCCCAGCTGAGGGTGCCTGAAAGAGGACTATATCCACGAGAAGGTCTGGACCCTGGACTGGAGCTTTGCATAAAGAACCCTCAGGGGCCAGGTGTGCTGGCTCATGCCTGTAATCTCTGCACTTTAGGAGGCTAAGGCGGGAGGATCTCATGAGGCCGGGGGTTTGAGACCAGCCTGGGCAACATAGCAAGACCCTATATCTACAAAAAAATTTTAAAAATTAACCAGGTGTGGTGGCATGCAACTGTAGTCTAGCTACTCAGGAGGCTGGGGCAAGAGGATTGCTTGAGCCCAGGAGTTCGAGGTTAGAGTGAGCTGTGATTGTGCCACTGCACTCCAGCATGGGTGACAGAGCCAGAGCCTGTCTCTTCAAAAAAAAAAAAAAAAAATCACATGGGATCTCCATTCTTAGTAGTCAGAGGAGAGAAGGCAACACTGTTGCCCTCAGAGAGCCTCCATTCTGATGGCAGAGGCAGTTCCTGTCTTCACAGAGTCCCTAGTCTGATGGGAGAACGCATGACCCCTCTCTTCTCAGGGAGCTTCCCATCCTATGGGAGGTAGATAAGCCCCATGTAGGGAATCAATCCCTACTTTCTAGTGGTTGGAGAAGGGTGGATTTAGAAATTATGTAGATGAATAGAAGGAGGGAGGGCTACCTAGGACAACTCTCTGGAGGAGGTGGCAGCTGGGTCCTAGTCAGAGAAGGCTCTGTGATTGAATGAGGAAATTTGGTTCATTCTTAGGGACTGCCTCCCATCCCATCTGGCAGGAAGGAAGGTTCTAGATCCCTGTTACTAGCCTCTAGAGTTCAAGAATGGCAGAAGGTTCTTGGGGGGTCCACTCCCTGACCCCTTCCCACTCCTCATTTCCTGATTTCAGCCCCAGGCATGTATGGAGTCTGAGGGTGGAGGTGGTTGCCCTGCCTCTCCTAGTCCTAGCCAGGATGGACCGGCTCCCCTCCCTCTACCCCATCCCTTCCCCTAGCAGTGTCCTCTCCTTGTGAACACCCCCCGAACTGCAGATGATCACCTAGGATAGGGCTGAAGCGCAGGAGACCTGGCTCAAGGCTGAGTTCTTCCTCTTCTTACTTTCTAAAATTTATTTTTAGTTTTGAGACAGGGTCTCACTATTACCCAGGTTGGTCTCAAACTCCTAGGCTCAAGCGATCCTCCAGCCTCAGCCTCTGGAGTAGCTGGGATTGCAAGCACGCAGCAAGCCTTGCTGGGCTTGCTTCTCGTCTCCTACGTGTCAGTTCTCACATCTGTACAGTTGAGATATGAGGATTCCCAAGCCTGGCTGCTGTGAAGTGAGATGCTGTCTATGTAATAATGGAAGAGGGGTGTTGGAAAAGACCCCAGCCAACATGTGTCCTAGCTTTCCTACACCTGTCACATGTGTGATCTAGCTCAGTGCTCCACCCTTGTCCTGGGGACTTGAGTGTTAGATTTAATTGGAAATCATGTCTCAGCCATGCAGTGTCCCCTTGCCCTAAACCATCAATGGTCCCTGAGCTTCCTCACTCACCTCCTCATCCAATTCCCTCCCCACCCGTGCGGTCCCCAGAGCTATGGAACCCCATTTCTGCTGGTAAGCCTGTCCAAATTGTTTCAGCTGCATGTATCTGCTTCTCTGTCCTCCCATCTTGCTTCCCACCAAACAAACAAACCCCTACCCATTCAGACTTCTTCCCAGAACACACTTGATGCAGCACAGAGATTTGGCTGTCCCCTGTTTTGCTGTGAGCACTCCTCATACCCTCCTGCATCTGTGAGTCTGTCTGGAACTGTGAGTTTGTCTAGAACAGTGGCCCTGCTGATGGTGCCAGCTTCCTGAACAGCTCATGTTCAGAAAGGCAGGTGGCGAGAGCACCAGTCATGGGGGGTGGGAAGGGGAGGCAGGATTGGATGATGGATGGAAGACAGTTGGAGGATTGATGGATGTAAAGATGGATGGGTGGATGGTAGTGGATGTTGGGTGGATGGGAAGTGCATATGGGATGGATGGACAGATGGATGGGTAATGAGTGGATCGATGAGCCGGTAGGTAGATGGATGGGAGAGCCTGGGCCCTGGTCCTGACTTTGCCACTAGCTTGCTATTTGGTCTTGGGCTGTTTGCTCCCCACCTCTGTTTCTTCATTTGTAAAATGAGAGGATTGGATTTAATAACTTCTATGACTCCTCCCAGATTTGATGTTGGACAGTTTATGATGATTGAAGGCTTTCAGGGGACGCTAGTGATGGAAATGCCCAAGCCAGTGAAGGGGAGAAGTTCAGTGACCCATAAGCAGACACAGCAAATCAGCTTGGACCGTGACCTCAGGGCTGAGTCTGTGTCTGCGCCTGGATTTCCTTCTGCCCCTCCCTTCTGCCTGCACCTCCTGCCCCAGCGCCACATCTGGGTTATGATTCAGACGGCTTCTCTCCAGGGGCCGGAGGAAGCGTTCCAAGGGAAGGTGGGGGGGCCAGCGGGCCAAGAGCAGGCAGTCACTGGCGTCTCCCCCGCCTCAGCCAACCTGATCTTACTTTCTCTCTCCCCCCTTGTCTTCTGCAGCTCCCTTGAGTCATGGCTTCTTCAAAGCTCCGAGAACCCACGGATGAGGTTTTTGGTAAGTTTTGTGTGGCTCTATCTCTTGTCAATAGACACAGCTGTAGAGCACTTCCTTCCTAGGCCTCTAGGCATTGAGAGGGATAGGGCAGTCCTTGGGGGCTTCAGTATGTGTGGTGGCCTTTTTGGCACCACTGTCTTAGTGGACATGCCAGTTACAAGAGCAACAATCAGGGTCCTCATTTATTAAGTGCTCATCTTATGCTGGGCTAAGCACCCGCAGCTCACGTGCACGGTGTATTCAACCCTCACGATAACGTTAAGGAGTAGGGCCATTTATGCACAAGGAGCGGAGGTGCAGAGTGCTGAGTGACTCGCTTTAAAGATCACATGGCAAGTTAGTGGTAGAGCTGGGACTAGAACCCCAGACTGTCTGATACCCTGCCCTTAGTCACTGTGCTGTACACCTGTATACCTCAGCACTGACAACACACAAGTCGCATAAATAAAGAGGTGCATGGGACCTCAGCCTGCACAGACGTGCCCTGAATCAAATGTATGGCATGCACACAGCTGCAGTACCCCTGGCAGCCCGCTCACACTGGTGTGCACGCCCACCTCCTCAGTTCACACTGGGGTGCATGCACACTGCCTTTACCATCAGTCACCCCTGCAGTCGTCCGTTGTGAGGACTGGGGAAAGAGACCACCCCGGCTGGGCAGAGTTCCCAGCATGCACTCCAGCCATGCACTCGAGTGGAAAGACTGTTTCCCAGCTGGATTCGGGTGGAGGAGGGTGGAGGGGTGAGGAGGAGTCAGTGAGCAAAGGAACATGGAGGGAGAGGTGGAGACAGACAAGAAGTGGGCCCCCAGCCTCCAGGAGCTCCCAGCTCCTCCTCTCCTGCCTCCTCCCCACCTCTCTTATCCTCTCTCTCTCCCCCTGCCCTGCCACTGCCCCTTGCCCTGGTAACACCAGGAACTGCTGCCTCCTGACTTTTGGGGAACGCTGCATCCCACTTGGGTCTCTCCAGGATCCCCCAGCTTTTAACTGCCTCAGGGGCCACCGTGCCTGAGTCCCTGTCTCCACCCAGGCCTGGCCAGAGAGATGAGTTCTCCCTGCCTCCCTAGCTCTCTCCCCACTCAAACCCTTCCTGTTTTCCTCACTGCTGAGGTAGCTGGGCCTAGTGCTTCCTGATGCAAAAGGTAATTAAATATTCATGACTTCCCACTGTCCAGGGCAGGGAGAGGGAGAAAGGGGGAGAAGGGTGGGGGAGGGAGAGGAAGGAGGGAGCAAGTAAGGGCAAGAGATGGAAGAAGCTGAGGGGTGCTGGAGAGGCTGGCTCCACCTTGCCTCAAACCCCACCCCCCAGCCCCTTACCAGTCCCTCTGCTCCCCAGACTCTCCAAGGTATAATGACCATGGCAGTGACGTGGCCCCGAGTCAGGAGCACGGGGCCCTCCTCCCTGGCATAGGTTGGCTGGGCACCAGCTGGGTGCCACAAGGGCAGAGGATGCAAGAGCACTGGCCTGAGAGCCGGGAGATTCGTCTACTTTCCCTAACTCCGTCTGCATCCTTGTCCAACGTTTTCTCCTGGAACCTCAGTTTCCCCACCCATAAAATGAGAGGTTGGATTCAAAAGTCGATCCTATTTCTGCTTTGGAGAGGGCATAGCATGCTTGCTGGTTAGCAGTGGAGCCAGACTGCCTGTCTATAAGTGTGGCTGGGTCTTCACCAGCTCTGTGCCCTCAGGCAAATTAAGCCTGCCCTGGGGATTCCTGGAGTCCCTTCTGGTAGGGTAGTGGGAAGGCTCAAATGCGCTGGTAATTGTAAAGCACTTAGAACAGTGCCTGGCACAGTAAGGGCTCAATGAGGATTAGCTGTTATTTTTCTCTGCTTCCTTCTCAGTCCTTGCTGCTTCCAGGCAGTGCCTGGAAATTTCTGTGCCAGGGGCTGGGGACAGAGGGCTTCCTCCCCCAGCCCCAGGGGCTGGAAACACCAACAGAGTTTCCGAGCAGGGACTGCAAAGGGACCAGAGGAGTGGAGCGAAGCCTGGGGACCAAGATAGCAGTCTTTTTGACAGTCCTCCGCTCTCCAAGTCGCCAACTACACCGCTGGGCAGCTGCAGCAGCCTCACTGTATCCACCTTCCCCCTCAATCCTTGCAGGCTGCACTGGCCCCTTGGACACGTCCAGCCTGCACCTTTCCCTCTCCTTCGAAAACTCTTGTCCTTTCTACAGCCTCAGCTCTTTAGTGTCACCCAGACCTCAGCCTGGCTGCCTGAGCTAAAGTAGTACCCCCGCAGTCCACCCTGTCTCCTCATCCATTCCACAAATATTTGCAGAGCCCCTAGTATGTGCCAGGCTCTGATCTGGGCTCTGAGGTGACAGCAGTGAACAAGCCAGACAAAGTCACTGCCTTCATGGAGCTTGAATTCTCATGCAGGGGCAGGCAGGGGACAGATGATGAAAGCACACAACTAAACCAGGAATACATTTGATGGTGAGGTGTGCCGTGCAGAGGATGGAAATACTGGCCGTGATGGAACGTGGGCATGTGCTTGTAGGTGACCCTTGTCAGCCCTGTGTATGTCTCCACTGAAGCACGCATTGGCCCATGGAAGTGTGACTTCGCTTCAGCACTGACTGAGCACCTACTCCCTGCCAGGCACTGCACCAGGCTCTCGTGCACCTTTTCTCCTCCTTGGAAAACTGTTGTTCGTTCTCCAGCGCATCTACACTGCATCTCTCATGATGCACAGCGGATAGGGAAGGGCCGCGCCCTCTGCAGCATGCAGGCCAGCATGCGGAGGCAGTCATGTGGCAGACCATGTCGTGACTGGTGACCATATCTGTATTATAGTGCAGGGGCCTGAAGGGGGGTGGCTGTGTGTGTGTGTGAGATGTGTCAGAGTCGATCAGCCAGGCAAAGACGGGGCGGAGAGTGCTGGAGCAGAGGGAGCTGCGTGAGCACAGGGCTGGGGGTGGGACAGAGGTAGAGGCAGGTGTAGGTGCAGGTGTACATGCAGGTATCAGTATAAGCAACTCAGTATTGCTCCCACTAACACCATCAACAGCCAGTGCCTGCCGAGCACTTACTAGGTCTCAGGCATTACAGTGAAACACTTTATATGCATTATGATCACAACAACCCTATAAGGAAGATACTGCTATTAGGGTCCCATTTTACAAATGGGGAAGCCGACACCTAAATGAAAGTAACTTGCCCAGGGTCACCCAGCCAGCGAGTGGTAGAACTGGATTCAGCCTGAGCCATGTGGCTCCAGAGCCTGTGCTCTTGGCCACGGTGGCATGTATGAGCATGTGAGAGGAGGGGTCTATGGGAAACTTAGAAAGGGTGGGCTGGGCCTCCTCAGGCCTTGAATGGAGGCCGAGGAGCATGGACTTCACATCGTTGGCTTTGGGGAACCCCCACCCCCACCTCAGAGAGTTTCGAAAGCCAGAGAGTACAGGACGTGGTCAGAAATGTGGTTTAGAAAGTTTCTTCTGGTCGAGTGGAAGGGGTGGGGAGGCAGCCCGACGGGAAGCAGGGAGCGAGGGTGGGATAGATGCCTGTTTGGGGTGGCAGAGGCTGCTGGAGGCCTGAGCTGGGGCTGTTCAGTCCAGAGGGAGAGGAGAGGCCAGGTTCCATGGGTGCGAGGAAGGCCAGGCAATAGAACATCGCCCTTTCATTAAAGTAGTATTTACTAAGCACCTACTATGTGCCAGCACTGTTCTGTGCCGTGGTAGAGCAGTGAACAAAACAGAGAACAACCTGTCCTCATGCAGCTGACGTTCTAATGGGTGGAGAGAGACAATAAACTAAACAGGCAGAATATACCGCATGCCGGAGAGTGATCCATGATGTAGGGAAAAGTAGGAGTGGGCTTTTGGAGTGTGCATGTGGGGTGATTCTAAATCGGGTGCTCAGGGGGGGCCTCAATGTGAGAAAGTGTTCAAGCAAAGACCTGAAGGGGGTGAGGGAGAGAACCATGCAGAAGTCTGTGGCAAGAACCTTGCAGGGAGAGGGCAGAGGAAGTACAGGCTGGGCTTGTGTGAAGATGAGCTGGGGGCCAGGGTGGCTGGAGTGGAGGGACAGAAGGAGACCTCAGAGTGGCCAGGAAACATGGCCTAAGTTTGGAAGGCCACTGGGAGAACTTTGGCTCTTACTCTGCAGGAGATGGAAGTCGCCAGAGGGTTCTGAACAGTGGAGTGACACAAGCTGACATGTTTTATTAGTGTCACTCTGGCTGCTGTGTTGAAAATAGACTGCAAATGGGAAAGGGAGGAGGAAGGAATACCAGCAAGGAGGCTTTTTGTAATAATCGAGGCAAGAGATGGTGGTGACCTAGACCAGAGAGACTGCGAGTTCTCCCTCTTCACTCCCCTCCTCTGCCCTCCTCTCCCCTCCCCTCTCCTCCTTCTCTCTCTCTCTTGCTCTCTCCGTATGCATGCATGTCTATGAGTGTATGTAGACACTCACACTCATGAACAATGTTTTATTGTGGAAAATCTCAAACATATTCAAACGTAGGGAGAATAGCACAATGCGCTCTATCATGTGCTCATGTCCTTGTCACCCAACCTCAACAACGATCAAGTCATGGCCAGTCTTGTGTCACTCTCTGCCCCTATTGTCCTGGATTATTTTGCACCTAATCTAAAACACCTAATTTGCACCTAATCTAAAACATCATATCACTTTGCCATAAATATTTCGGGATGTCTAGATATATTTTGAAAGTAGAGCTAACAGGAATTGTGGAAGAATCGGTTTGCAGGGTGGGAGGGAAAGAAGTCAAGAATGACTCCAGGGGTTTGGCCCGGGCATCTGGAACCATGGAGCTGCTGTCTGTCAAGAGAGAGGACTAGGAGGAGCAGCTTGGGGCATGGGAGAGGTCAGGGGGTGACTTGGAGCATGGAACACTTGAAGATACCCAATGGACATCCAAAGTGGAGGTGTCAACTCAGTTGGACACATGAATTACCAATTGGGACTGGGCTGAGGGAGAAGGGTAACTTGGAGCTGCCTGACTTGGTGACAATGGGGTCCTTTCACTGGACCTGAAAAGAGAGGAGAAGCTTGTTTGAGGCTAGGTGATCGGTTCATTTTGCTGGGCTGAACTCGAGGTGTCTGGGGGCCTTTGATGTGGCAAATCCCCGGGCAGGTGCTTGAGTGCCCAGGCTCCGAATTCAGGGGAGGGGTCAGGACTGGAAACAGACACAGGTGGTTAAGGCAGGAGAGTAATTGGGGTGGCTTAGGGGGTGTCTGCAGGCAAGAGAGAGCAGCAGGCCAGGCAGGGTGGATGGAATGGGGTCCCTGAGGTCATGGGAGGTGGAGTGGGGAAGATGGGCTCTGTCCCATCCTGAGGCCTGGGAAGACTCCTTTCTGTTGGAGACCCCAGAACCAAGCTCTGGGCCGGTACAGAGTGAGGGCTTCATTCCCAGGTGGAGCACATGAAAAGTGGAGCTGCGAGCAACAAGGGTTTTAGGCACGATCCATCGGGTTTGCCCGCTCTTCCTCCATGTCCTCGTGTGGGACCTAGCACCCGGCCACAGAATCCAGGACAGGAGAGACAGGTTTCAGGGGACTGTGGGGCTTTCCTTCCTACCACTGCCATGTGGGGGTCCCTCTCCTCTGCTTCAGATGCTCAGCAATGCTATCTCTGAGTGTGACCCTGAGTGTGGCACAGCAAGCCAGTGCCCCCAGCAGGACTAGGCTGGAGCTTGACTAGCCAGGCTCGAATCCTGGACCACTAGTAGCTGGTGGCTTTAGTCAAGTCGCTTGCCCTCTCTGAGCCTCAGTCTGCTTAGCTGCAAAATGTGCATAATAGCCGTCCTAACCCCACCGGGTTGTTTTGAGGAAGAGATGATGTAGGTACGCTGGTGCATAGTAGGTGCTTCTTAAACAGTAGCTGTTACGACCTCCAGCCTCATCCTTTATCCATCTCTCCACAGAGCTGCCCTCAGCTGTCCCTGGAGGTGCCACTCCTTGCTTCCCTACTTCCTAGCATGGCATGGGCCGGTTTCGCCAACCTCGTCTCTTGTAAACTCCCACCCAGACCCTACTGCCCAGCTTTGGTGTTTCCTCCTCTGACCCCTCCGAACAGGGCTGTCCTGTCCCCCTGTGTGCTATATGAGGGTTCATCACACTGTGCGATATTGACGTGCCAGCATATCTGCCTCCCCCGCCCGAGAGGGAGACTGGGACTGGGAGAGACCCCGTTTTTCATATGGAAACACTGGTTGAATGTCTGCAGTGTGAGCACAGCTGGCCCCCTGAGGTGGGCCTCTGGGCGTGCCATCTCTCACATTTCTGGTCTCTTCCTCCTTCCCCCGGTTCGCAGACCTGGACTTGGCTGTGCCAGAGACCGCCAGACTGGACAGCAGTTTACACAAGGCCCGGGCCCAGCTGCTGGCCAAGGGCCGGAGACACCGGCCGTCCCGCTCGAGGCTTCGGGACAGTGCCAGCTCTGCTGAGGATGGCGAAGGCTCCGATGGGCCCGGAGGCAAGGTTGGGGCAAGCTATGCAAACACACATACACCCACCGCCCTCCTACCCCTGGCTAATCCCTCCAAACTGCCCTTCCAGGGCAGCCACGCCCCCAGACTTCTGGCTAGTAATGCCAACAAATGTTAGCTGCAGTTCCCTTCTGGCTCATTTCATCCTTTTAAAGAATGTATTATTTTTCTCATCTTACAGATGAGGAAACTGAGGCCCCGAGAGGTCCCTAACAAAGTCACAGTTAGTAAGTGAAGGAGGCGGAATTCAAGCACAGCCTATGTGACTCAAAGCCCCAGGAATTCGGGCTCCTCCCCTGGGGGCTGCAGTTTACAGGGCGAAAGGGTCTCCCAGCGCCTCTGGGAAGGGGGCGGAGGGTTCTCGGTGAGCGGCTGCCCTCTCCCCCAGGTGACTGACGGCTGCGGGAGCCCTCTGCATCGGCTGCGCTCACCTTTGCACTCGGGCCCGGGGTCCCCGGCAGGGGGCTCTTTCTGCCTGGAGCCTCCGGGGTTGCGGCGCAGCCAGGACGAGGACGAGCCACCGCCCTCTCCGCTCACACGCTACCGGCCCCTGCACAACGCCGCCTCGCACGAGGGCCTGGCCGCCGCCTCCTGCTCGCCACCGCGCTCCGCGCCCTCCTCAGACAGCTCGCCCAGCTTCAGGCGCCGCCACCCGCGCGCGGAGCCGCACAGCGAAGGTGAGCAGAGGCGGCGGCAGCGCCCCTCGCGGAGCCGGCGGGACGAGGCAGCTGGGGGTGTTCATGCGGTGCACTGCTGGGCTCCGGGACACCCAATACAGCAAACAGATGCAGTCCTTGTCCTCATGGGGCTTGTAGTTGAAGGGAGGGACAACCAGATCATCCTTTAACTATGCGTATAGTTACAGACTGTAATAAGTGCCATGCCGGAAATGTGCATCGTGGCAGTGGAACAGCATCTATCAGGACGCCTGACCTAGCTGGGAGCATCCTGGGAGGCTTCTCTGAGGAAGTGACATTTGAGCCAGGATTGCAAGGCTGGTTAGAAGTTGGCCAGGATAAAATTAAGAGTAAATAGCAGGGGGCTCCTGCCTTTTTGGAGTGCTTTGTAGTTTGTAAAAGGCTTTCCTAAGGATCCCATGAGGTCCCATGAAATAGGCAGGTGTTATTATTCCCATATTATTTGAAAGGAAGGAAGCTCAGAGAGGTAAAGTGACTTGTCCCAGGTCGCACAGCTAGTGGAGGGTGAGATTGCCTGATTTTAAGTCACCCCACACTAGTGAAGAAGGCAGGCAAGTCACCACATGGGCTATTTCCTTCTTACCCCTCCCCTGAAAGATGACAGCCGAGATGCCAGCCCTCCCGAGCCTGCCAGCCCCACCATTGGCCTGGATAAGAAGACTCGCCGAAAGTTCCTGGACCTGGGGTGAGTGGAGGCGGGACCATTAACGCAGGGCTTGGAGCTGTTGGGGTGAGAGGTAGCACAGTGGAACCCTGCCCCACTCCCCTCTTCCCTCCCCACAGGGTCACCCTGCGCCGAGCATCCACTGGCAAGAGCCGGAAAGAGAAGGGCAGCAACCGCCTGTCCATGGGCAGCAGGTAAGAGGTGCCCACAGCACCCCATGGCTCCCATGGGCCCCGGCCCTCTGTGCCCACACCCATGCTGGGCGCTCTCTCCGCAGGGAGTCGGTGGAGGGGTCTGGCAGGTCAGGGGGCTCCCCGTTCCTGCCCTTTTCCTGGTTCACAGACAGCGGCAAGGGCTCAGCGTCCTCGGGCAGCACCACCTCCCCTGCCTGCTCCCCTAAACACGAGGGCTTCAGCCCTAAGAAGTCAGCTTCCCAGGTAAGTCCATGACTTTCTTGCCCCCAAACTAGCCCCTAAACCCAGGTGCCCTGGTTCAGGCATTCCTGGAGTCCGTCGGTCCATCCACGGAGCCACTCAGTAATCCATCATTTCATCCATTTGAGTTCACTCATTCACTCGCTCATTCGTTCATATTCTGAGTAGTTCATTCACTGCTTCATCCATTCAGCACCCATCACTGGACACCATGGTTTTCCTATTGTCCACGCAGCCTGAGGTCTGCTCCATTCTGCTGTTCCGCCTGGCTCAGTTCTCACCCTACTCCTGTGTTGGGAGCTGGGCCAGCTGCTCGGCGGGGTGAGACCTGGGGGATGTAGGGATGAACAGGACCCCAGTCTAGTGCTCTGAAAGCTCAGAAGTGAGACTGAGTAACAAGCAGCAGTGAGCATCTGCTTATGTTCAGACAGCCCTCTACAGTTTACAAAGCCCCACACGCCTGTGTTTGCTCCACTGTCACACAGGCTCAGTGAATTAGGGAGGAGGGCGGGCACGCTCATCCCATTGTGCAGATGAGGAATGAAGTCCCGGAGACAAAGGGACTTGCCCACAGACTCGTACAGGTTTAGTTGCAAAGCTCTGTGACTCCCAGCTCAGTGCTTGTTCTAAGCTTCTGTTCCTTATGTGCAGCTGGGGCCGAGGAGAAAATCGGAAAGCTGGGAATCCAGGGCAGAAAGAGTCCCTTCTGACTTGGGACTGCCTTCTTTCTTCCCTCCCTTTCTTCCCTGTGCTGGGCCCTGGGGATACCATGGTGAACAAAACACAGCTGGGCCCTCGTAGAGCTCATGGTCCAGTGAGAACAAAGACCTCTAATCAGGCACTTCCAAGCGGGGGTGCTAGAGACCAGGTGGGAGGCACTTATGGGGGACACCTGACCCAGCCTGGGGGAAGCCTGGAAGGTTGCCTGTAGGAAGCAACACCTAGTTTGAGACCCCCCCCTCCATTTCTGCTAGGTATTCTGCGTGGCTTAGTTCTAGCCATCCTCCAGATGGCTGCCTGCCCTCCCACAGGCCTCAGGTCCTGATGTCCCACACAAGTCACCATGTCCTATGTGCCTGCCTGCCTGCCTCCTGGCTCACACAGGGCACTGAGCAACTCCTGGTACCTAGTCCAGGATTTAACTCCATCCAGACCATGGTGGTGGGTTGTGGGAACTCCCTTGGGTTTGGGGGTGAGCTCTCACCTCAGCAGCCTGCACCCCTTCCTGTCTAGGAATCCACCCTGAGTGACGACTCCACGCCCCCCAGCAGCAGCCCCAAGATCCCGAGTGGGCCCCGGCAGGAGGCCAAGTGTTCTTACCCCTACCACACGCTGTCCCAGTCTTCGGATGAGGTGAGCGGGGTTGGCCGTGGGTCCTGTTGGAGCCCTGACCTTGGACTCTGCCAAGTGTGCAGGCCAGAGGCCAAGCCTCCCACTCACGCTCCTTGGTCTCCACCCCAGTTCCTGGATGAACCCCTCCCCACTGTCCACCAGTGGACCAGCCAGCAGGTGGGCCAGTGGCTGCACAGCCTCAGCCTGGAGCAGTATGCCGCCGAGTTCGCCGCGCGGCAGGTGGACGGGCCACAGCTGCTGCAGCTGGACGGAAGCAAACTGAAGGTGGGTTAGGGTGGAAGGTCCATGACCCTGCTCGTGTTTGAGGCAACCTTCAAGGATGGGGAGTCTCTCATCCTGACCTTTGACCTTCAGCCCAGCATCCTGGGCTGACCTTTTCACACCATCTGTGGCCACTGCCGTGTTTCTAACCCCCAGGCAAGGTCCTTGTCTAGTCCAGTCTTTGTGGTGTAGCATGGGTCCCCAGTTTGACTTGAAACTCAAGCCCGATACTTCAGTTTGACCTTCAAGCTCCAGCCCAAGTCTCCAGGCTGACCTTGCCCTCTAGGACTGTCATCTGACCCCTGATGCTCCTGAGTTTCCTGGTATTATGGGAAGCCAGGAGTCGCCTTGGTCAGCTCTTGATTCTGTCTCCCAGATCGCTGATGGTAGTGGGGGAGGGGGACGGGTTGGCCTCCCATCTCTGCTGGGAGGCTGCTGGCCTGTCTCCTGCTCTCTGCTGAGTTGCTTGGGGGAAAGGGTAGTGAGGAGAGTCCCCAGGAAGTTTCAGGAAGTGGGGAGGGGCTTTGGCCACTGACTAGCTGTGTGACCTTGGGCGGGTCACTCCCCATCTCTGGGCCTCTGGAGGTTGGACGGGGTCATGCCAAGGCTAAAATCCTGAGTGGAGGCCTGGGAGCCCCAGCCCTCCTCTCTCCCCACCACTCCCTTCCAAATTCTTGCCCTGAGGGTTGTGGTCCCTGGCCAGTCACCTGGGAGGTGGAGGCTCCACTTCACGGTGGTCTTACCGGGCTCCACAGAGAGTACACCTGGGGCAGGAAGGGGATGGGGACTTCTCCCTTACCCCTGGATTCCTCCCCAGAGCTTGGGGCTCAGCAACTCGCACGACCGCGCACTGGTGAAGCGGAAGCTGAAGGAGCTGGCAGCCGCTGCCGAGAAGGAGCGCAAGGCCCAGGAGAAGGCAGTGCGCCAGCGGGAGAAGCTGCGGCGCCGGGAGCAGGAGGCCCAGAAGAGCTAGGGGTCCAGTGGGGCAGGCGCTGGCGCTGGGCACAGGCCTCACTGTGGAGGCTGGACCCAGGGGCCGCCACACTTGGGCTGGTCCGGCCCCACACTCTCAGGGGGACACGCCCTCTCTCACCCTATCACTCTGTTTGGACCCAGAGCGCCCAGAAAGGGAGACCCAGGGAGAAGGCCTAGTAATAAATCCATTCGGAGGACTTACTTGGCACAGAGTTCCTGGGGGAGGAGGCCGATGAAGGGAGAGGGCAGAGAGGCCAGGGCTGAAGTGCTGGGAGCCCAGAGGAGCCTGGGCCAGGCTGACCCTCTGCCCTCAGGCCAGGGTGGGGCTGGGGCAAAGCCAGCTGGGATGCCCACCTGCCTGCCTGCGGCCCTGAGACCACGCAGGGCTCAGAGAGGGGGGCTGAGCATCTCAGCAGCAGGTGGACAGAGCTGTTCCCCTCCAGCTCTCCGAGGTGGCTGTGTGGTGGGGAGCTCTGTCCTGCTCCCCAGGGAGGCCAGTGGGCACCGCAGCAAGTCGCACTCAGGGTAGACTCCCAGCCAAACTCCTCAGTAGGAGAGCAGAGAAAGCAACACAGGATAAGCTTGATCTTTGAAGGACTTTAGGAGAAGGGAGGGACGATGACACCCTTTCCTTCCTTCCGCTGGCTGTCCTATGGGTCCCAGTGGGTGCCAGATGACATCCACGCAGGTCAGTGCCTCTTGGGGCCCAATTAAGGCGTGGCCTTTGACCCGTTCTCCAAGGCAGGACCCCCTTCTCCTGCTGCTCCCTCAGAGGGTGCCTGAGCCCGCTCTGGGGGCAGAGCAGACTCGGGAGCTGCTGGGAATGAGGACACCCCCCACCAAGACCTAGGCGGCACTGAACTAGTGAACCCTCACCCCGGCCAGGCAGAGGAGCAACATCTGGGGGTCCCTGGAAGCTGCTGGGTTGGAAGGATTCATCAGCCCTCCATCTGCCCTGGGCATTGTCGGGGCCTCAGCGGGCTCCAGAACTGGCAGACGGTGCAGGCTCTGGTTCGCTGGGCCGCAAAGAAGGCTGGGACAGCTCCTTCATGGGGTGGTGGAGTCTTTCTGCAGCCTGGGGATGGCATCTGTCCTTTTAAGAAAATGTCCAGGTGCACTGCTGGCCAGCAGCCAGCCCAGCTTCCAGGGCACTGGTCAGAGTTACCAATGGGGCTGGGGGCTTCTGATTAGAGTCCCCCCCTCCACCTCCTCGAACCTGCCTGGAGTGGTGGGCAGGACCCAATGCATGCTGACTCCCTTCAGTCCTGCCCAGGGGCTGTGGCTTATGGCCAGGGCGCTGGCCCTGGGACTCAGCCCTTTCCTCCCCTCTGCCATCTTTGCCGGGAGAGGGGCTTCAGAGGGATACTGAGATATGGGGACACTGGCACCACCTGGGCCTGGTAGCGGGGCCATTGGGAGGTTGGAGGCACCCTTGTCCTTGAAGCCATCCAGAGCTCTAGTGGGTGCTCACCTGCATGTGAAGGGGGGAGGCGGTTCTCAATTTATTTCAATAAACACTATGATGTGCCAGTGACCTTTCTGTCTGCCCAGTTGGGGGACTGGTCTGGGTTTTGGGGACTGTGCTGTGCTCTGAGTGCGGTGCAGTGAAAGGTCTGTCCCTGGGTGCTGGGCTGTTAGTGTTCTGAACAGATGGCTTTGCCTGGCGTTTACTCACAGTGCACGCTGGGTCAGGCCCCAAGCTGGGCTGGACATCCCAAGTGCGTCATGCGTTGGTCACAGGGTACCTTGGTCTCTGTGTGTTCCCCTCCCCCCAGGAATGCAGCCCAGCCGCAGACTCATTCAATCTCCTCTTTACTGTGGATGTTCCTGTCACCATCACAGCCACTGGGAGGGGCACACAGCTTTAACCCCCTGTGTGCTAAGGGGAGGGTGGGGCACTCGGGGCTATAAAACTAGCTATATACATAGCGTGTTCTAGGGAGAAAGCCACGCTGAGCACCCGTTTCCGGGCACAGTGGGGGGTGGGGTCTGGAGCTCAGGCAGGACCAAGTGGGTGTGTGCACGTATGGACATGCTGGGGGGGGCACTGGCGGTGGCAGGAACACTGCCAAGGCTGCCTGCAGGGCCTCAAGCAGTTTGGCTGGGTGGGTGACCTCTGGGTCTTCCCAGCTTCCTCTTAGGGGCGGACCCTGGGTGGGAACCCCTCACCACCCAACCTTGACCTTAAAGCCCAGAGTGGAGGGCGAGGTGGCAGGACCAGGTCTCTGACAGGTGTCCAGTGTGCATCCCCTTTCCCACTCGGCCCCCAGATCTGGGGGCACCAGCCAGCCCCTTCCTAACACTGACTACGGACCAGGGCAGGGCACCTGTGTGGGCTGGGGGATAAGGCAAGCGGGGGACATCCACCTGGATGGCCAGGGCTGTGGAGGGTGGTGAAGGAGACCCAGGACCCCTGGCAGCAAAGTGACAGCCCTGGTTTCAGAGAGGAGGACTGCATGGAAAAATGTCTCTGGGACACCCCGTCAGAGTGGAGACATCCCCAGTCCTCAGGCGTCACCCACAGACACTGGAAACCAGGAAACCATCAGGGGCCCTCCGCGGAGACAGATTGGCACTTAGGGACCACCACAGACCAGTTGCCATGGTGATTTCCATAGAGACAGAACCTGGTCATCAGGGAGAACCCACCCCTGGGGGTGGGGAGGGTCACCGTGGTGGCCAGACCCAGAAACAGCAGACCACCCTCTCAGGTGCAGATGAGTGGTGGCCCCTAGCTGACGCGGTATGTGGATGTGTTCTTGGGCTCTGTGCTGGGCACACACCAGTCGCCGGCTTCCTGGATGGTCTGGTAGTGGCGCCAGGCTGACTTGTTGTAGACGGGCAGGCGCTCCACCGAGTCCGTGGACAGGGCCTGGGGAGCGGCAGGGTCAGCTTCTCCCCCTCCCTGCGCCCTGCCCACCCTTCAGCAGACCACCCTCTCCCCAGGGTGGGTCGTGCTGGCCTGTGACCCACACGCCCCACTCCACACTCAGCCCAGCCACCAGCCACTGGCTGAGACTACTGTCCTGGGCCTGGAAAGACCCATCGAAGGGTCTGTTTCTTCTGTGTCCTGCTCAGGTCCATTCAAGAAAGCTGCTCCCCCCAAAGGGTCAGGGAGGGAGAGGGAGGAGGCTGGGCTGTGTGACCCTGACAAGGTGAGCAACTCCGGGACTCCGTCTTCCCCTCTGAACTGAATGACAAGACCTGTGGTCCCGCCAATTCCTTCCGGGTCTAACAAGGAAAGGGTGCCAGAACAGGGGTCTTAATCATGGACCACGGACCACTGACATTCCTCGCCAAGTTGCACGTCTCTGGCGGGTGGGGTTATTCAGGCTGAGGACCTGTAGCTTTGCTCTGGTTCTCAGAGTCTGGAACCTAGCAAGAACTGGAGAGGCGGACAGGAAACCTAGCAGCAGGCTGAAGCCTTCCTCCAGCCGGGCTCTCAGGCAGGGCCCTCACCTTGAGATAGATGACCGCGTCAGTCCCGAAGCCCTCCATGGAGAAGAGCTGCAGGTCTCCCTGGAAGTACTTGGCATACAGGCGGGAAATGGGGAGCCCATAACCAAAGCCAGCCTGCAGGGGGCAGGAAGGTAGCAGTGAGGAGGCTGGGCCTGCTGGAGCTGGGGCATGCAGGGGGCTCCCACAGCTAGGGTGGGGATGGAGCAGGAGAGAGGCTTTGAGGCTGAGGAGGGTGTGGGATGAATGAAGGGAGTCATGGAGTGAGGGAGAAGGGCCGGGCAGGGAGAGGAGGTCTGGGCAGGTCCCGGGGTTCCCCTGAGTCTCAAGTTCCCAAACAGGGAGGTGATGATAAGCAGCACAACGCCAGGAGAAAGGCAGCAACGGGGGCTGCAGCGGGATAGAGCGGGGAGGGAGATGGCAGAGAGACACGAGACAGGTAGGTAGGCGTGTGCAGGGTGCAGAGACATTGGAGGAACAGGGGGCCCAGACTCAGGGGAGGTGAGAGGTGAAGAGACAGCATCCTTCAGAGGAGGGCGGGGCACAGGAGCAAAGCCATCTCACCAACGGGGTTCCCCCGGTGCCAGGCTGGGGGGTGGGTGCCGTGGAGTACATGTAGCTGAAGAGTCGCTCAATCTTCCTCAAGGGGACACCCCCACCTCGGTCACTCATCTGGAGGAGATGGGACGTGTCAGGGACCCTCCAGAGCTCAGTTTCCCCCCCACACCCACCCCTGACCTTCTCCTGGCCTTCCCCACCCTGGGATCTGCCCACCACATGGGAGAAAAGGAGAGCCCACTCCAGGCAGGAGGGAAGGCCCCACCCCCAATGCTCTCTGGTCTTCAAGGTCAAGGGTCACATACTTTGATGGACAGATCTTCCTCACCCAAGGCCACCATGACCTTGATGGGTGGGAGAACGAGGCTGGATTCGTGGCTTTCCACGGTGGCCCGCATGGCATTCTGCAGAGGGGAAGAGGTCAGAGATGCATAGGAGCAGCCGGCCCTGACCGCGCTCCCTCGAGGGACAGCCCCCGGCGTGCTCACCTTGAAGAGCTCAAAAAGCATGTGGTAGAGGTGGGAGGGGACATAGACCATGTGAATCGGCTGTTTGGAGTTGGCTGCTGCAGGGAAGATCAAGACCAAAGGTCGGAGAATTATCAAGAGATCACCACTCAGCTACCTTACCCAAAGCAGGACACTTGCGACCATTCTTCCTTTATCAAAAGACACCTCCTGCCCCAAAGTTTTAACTGGGCACATACATGGCCGCCCAGCTAGAGACTAAATCCCCATCCTCCCCTGAGCTGGCGCAGCCAGGTCACTCCTGGTAGGGCAGTATACGACTCCTGGGCCCTGCTCTCCACACCCTCCTTCCCTTCCTCCAGGCTGGAACCAAGACCTGGGGGTGGGCAGCCAGCTGTGGGCACCCCCTGGGGGCTGGCGAAAGGGAAACCTCCTCGAGAAAGTCACCGGCACTGGGGTTCTGGGAAGGCAGCCAGGCTAACCCATCACTCATTGCAGCACCCCATTTGATGTCCTTCCTGTCATTTATCATGATCTGAAATTATCTGTATTTATTTATTGGTTCCTTGGTTAAAGGCCCCATTCCCCAACCTCCCCAGCACCGAGAACATGAGCTCCATAAGAACAGGGACCTTGCCTGTCTTGTTTACAGTTTCCTAAATAATTATCAAATGAATTATCAAGAATAATACAATAATAGCTCTGCTTCTCCCCACCTAGGAAACTGTCCATTTCCTGCTCCCCATCTCACCGTGCAGTCCTATGTCCCCAGCCCCGAGACACACACACAGCCTTGCGCTCACCGTTGATCTCCTGGATCTCTAGGTCAGGTGAGGCCATGTAATACTTGTCACACAGAAGCTTGGCCATGTCGTAGGCATCTGAGAGAAGATGGGGCCAGTCAGGCGTGGGTGGCCTACCCAGCGAGCTGTCCTCTTGACACTGACCCTGGGCGTCACCAACATTAAACCCACGAGCCATGGCCCGCTCACTGGGGAATGGGTCATCCCCTGGCCAGATGAGCTTGGAGGGGTCCCTGGGGCTCCTCTGTGGGCCAGGCACAGTAGGGATGGCTCACCTTTGACCACCTCGGAGACGTTGCAGTTGGGGTCGATGCTGCCGATGTGTTTGGGGTGGGCCGGGTTGGTGCTGCCGTCAAAGATGAGGGCTGTGGGGTGGGGGAGGGTGCTGTGGGCTGGGCCACCGACCTGCCCCCAGCACCCCGTCTTCCCTCAGGGCTCCCCTAACTCTCTACCTGCACCACTAATGCCTCTGTGGGCTCCAGTCGTACAGCTGCACCCCTCTCTCCTGCCCTGTCTTCCCTGATCCCTCCACCCCCTGGCTCAGGCCAGTTTTGGACCTTCACAGGCCTGGAGCATTCTTTACCCTCACACCACACCCCACATCACATTTATTCCTGTCTTTTGCTATAACATGATAACTTTTATCATCCTACTTTTGGAATTATTTGAGCACGAGGAACTGGTTTCATTTACAACTGCTGTAATTTCTCAACAATCACAGTGACTCCTCCTGGAATAAGAAACCCTAAACAAACTGATTTTGAATGTAATGAGATCTTCTATGAATACTAAAGAAAAATTTTTATAAAGATATGACATAATTTTACATTTTATAAACATGTAAAACAATAAATTTCAATGCTGCCATTTTCTTTTTCCATTTTGGAAGCAGTAACTCCTTTTCTAGGGTCTTGAATGGCGGCTGAGGCCCCTGAAATAGCTGGATGATGTGCCCCTGCTGCCCACTGGAGCCCAGCACCCCTCCCGCAGCCCGAGCACCCACTGTGCTGGTTGATGAGCATGCGGATGGAGATGCGGCTGAGGTAGAAGCGGTCCAGGAAGTACTGGATGTTCTGGTTGGAGACAGGGTCATCGCCGTATGTGTCCTTGTACTCGAGCACACCCTGTGCCATGGTGGGCACCACGTCGTTGTGCCGGTTCCGGATGGTGACCAGGGCGTCAGTGAACCTGCAGGGGAGGGCAGATATTCACCCCCAGCCAGCCCAGTCCTGGGGACGCCCTCAGGCTCCACTTCTGACCACTTCTGGAGAGTCATGGTGTCCTCACCCACGCCACCCTTCCCAACCTGATGGGCACACAATGCCCTCCTTGTTCCTTCCGAAGCCCATCCCGAATCTCCCGGCTGCCTGACCCACAGCTTTCCTGCTCAAAAGCCGAGAGTTCTCGGTCCTCCCAAGGGCAGGGCCTGGATCTCACTCATCAGACTCAGGGCACACTGAGAATGGAGTGGGTGTCTCTCCCACCAGACTGGATGTCCCTGAAGCTCAGGGTCTTTTCTTCCATCCTGCTGGTACTCTGCCCCTGGGGCTGTGACTCCAGAAGCCCTTCGCCTACAACAGCCTTCCCGCCCCTAGCCAGAGCCCCCACTCACTGGCTCAGGGTATGGTGGTCCTCGGGGTCCTTGTCCAGGAACTCCATGATGTCCAGGAGACTCTGGACATACCTGTGTGCAGGGGACGGGAGGAGGCATAGCCTCAGCCTTGGGTCTGGCTAGTCCCCCTCCCTGCCCACTCAGTGGGACCTCACTCTTGTGTTGCTCCTGTGGCCGGCAGCCCACGGAGCTGTACCTGCTGACAAGCCACATCGCAATTTTTCTCTATCCGTTTCATTTGTACACCAGTCTCCCTGACAACCCAGTCAGTTATGCAAGAAACCAATGTGTTGGTCTCCCTTATAGCGCCTTTGCTTTGGAATCTAGAATAGTCTCAGAAGGGGCTTGGAGATCGTCCCACCCAAGAGGCCTCACAGATCAGGAGACTGAGGCTGATGCTGGGGAGGGGAGGCTGAGCCAGGGCCTGCCGTGGGACAAGGCGGGAGGTCCGTCAACCTCTCTGGGCCCCTTCACAGAGGCAGCTCCTACTATTTGCCCTGCGGGGCTGTTGTTGCATTTTAGTGTCTCTAAAAAAGACCCCACCACATCAGGAATCATTCTCGCGTCCACAGCGCTTCGGCCTCCACCGTAACCTGGACCAGGTGGTCAGGCAGGGACCAGCCCCTTGTGCAGGCCCGAGGCAGCCCACAGCTGACAAGTGGCACAATGAAGACTCCCCGCTCCAGTCCCCAGCACTCGGCAGCAGTGACACTGCTCGAGTCTCACCTCCAAGCCGCTGTCCACGCAGTGCCCTCTGCCCGGAATGCCTTCCCCTTAAGCTGAGCCACTGCGCTCTTCCCTCTCTGGCCTAAGACAGCAGAGAAGAGGGTGAAAGGAGGAGCTTTGCAGCTGGCTCTGCTGAGTCTCAGGTCTGGCTCTCTTCCATGTTGAGCTGTGTGGCCTGGGGTAAATCGTGGAACCTCTCTGGGCCTGAGTTTCTTCATTGGGAAAATGGGGGTTTTTACACCTACTTATCATTGCTTTTTGGTAAGGATTAAATGTGCTAATTAGCACAGTGCTTTGCATATAGTGAGCGCTCTCTAAATGCTTGCTCTTGTTATGAATGGTGGCTCAAAAGTTGTCAACAGCTGAGTGCATCCTCTGAGCTCCGTGGTGGCACCCAACACTTTCCTACTACTGTAGGCTCTGAATCACACCATGCTTGTGTCCCCTACGCCCTGGAGAGCCACACTGCTGCCAGCAGGGATGGGGTTGTCTCAGCTCTGGAGCTCCCTCCTACCCTCCCTGCCCAGGGCCAGGCACAGAGCCCGACCAGGGGAGCTGCAGCTGCTGACAGGGTGGGGTCCCACATAGCAGAAAAGATCAGCTTCCTCTCAGAGCCCCCCCTCGTCATCCCTGCCACCCCAGCAGACAGTCAGAATGGCACTTCTAAACTCCTGAGACCTCGCCTCAGTCTCCCTGGATAAGAACAGCAGCTGGGCTGGGCGTGGTGGCTCACGCCTGTAATCCTAGCACTCTGGGAGGCCAAGGTGGGTGGATCGCTCAAGGTCAGGAGTTCGAGACCAGCCGGAGCAAGAGCGAGACCCCGTCTCCACTAAAAAACAGAAAGAAATGATCTGGACAACTAAAAATATATATATAGAGAAAAAATTAGCCGGGCATGGTGGCACATGTCTGTAGTCCCAGCTACTCAGAAGGCTGAGGCAGAAGGATCGCTTGAGCCCAGGAGTGTGAGGTTGCTGTGAGCTAGGCTGACGCCATGGCACTCACTCTAGCCCAGGCAACAAAGTGAGACTCTGTCTCAAAAAAAAAAAAAAAAAAAGAACATCAGCTGACCACATACCTAGTGCCCACCTGTGCCCAGAGTCTCAACAGGGTCTCTCTCATCTTCCAACAGCCTTGATGAGCACAAGGTATTTCCCTCCTTCTGCAGATAAGGGAAGGCCCCATTCCCCACTCCCCAGCACCAAGAATGTAAGCGCCACGAGAACAGGAACCTTGCCTGTCTTGTTTATTGTTCAATAAATATTTATCAAGTGAATTAATAATAACATAATAATAGCTCTTCTTCTCCCCTGTGTCCCACAGCACAGGTAATATGCCTCAGGCCACACAGTAAGCAGCAGGCTGGGATTCAAACCCAGGTCTGTGGGACTCCAAGTTTACACCATGGAGCCAAGTGCTCACTGTGTCCATCGGCCCTGACCATGCTGCTGCTGATAGGGATGGCGATGGCAGTGTCTACTGGGCACCGACTGAGCTTACCTGCTCCCCACCTTAACCTCTATGATAACCCTGGGCAAAGGCGCTACTGCTGTATGACAAGGAAGTGAACATACAGGGCTGGGGTTGCTACTCCATGGCCTGGTGACTCCAGACCCCCTGTTCCCTAAGCATGCTTGGGATGAAGCTTCATGCTCACATGCTGCTTAGAGGGAGAAGGGACTTGGAGAGAGAACCCGCAAGTGTGCAGTGCTGGAGGGCAGGTAGAGAGAGGAAGGGGAGGAGCCAGCTGCAGAGTGGGGCCCTGGGACCCCTTCCTGAGACCCAGAGGGCAGGTAGGGATGGAGGGGGTTGGAGCGAGGAGGCCACTCCTTCCCTGTGCTTGGCTGGAGTGGGTGGGCAGGGTCAGAGTACCAGCCAAGGGGTAGGGCAGTGCTCCAGCTGTGGGCACCGCCCCCTCAGTGGCTGCTCAGTGAACCCTGGAGAGCAGAAATGGGGCCTGGTAACATGCACCAAAGTGGAGCAAAGGGCACTGCTGCCGCATGGACTGACAATGGGCAGCGCCTGCCACCGCGGCCCCAGGCCTCGGCCTCCTGCGCTGGGAAGCAGGTGTGGAGTCCCCGCCTGCCACCCTCACGGGCAGCTCCTTCAGGGCTGCAGTCGTAGGCTGCTCTTGGAATGAAGAAGATGAGAAGGATTTTCCCAGAGGGCCCTGCCTCTGCCCTGAAGCCCCCCGGTGCCTGGCACACCAGATGTCGTCCTTGGTCTTGAAGAAAGACACTTTCTTCTGAAGAAAGAGACCGCAGCACTGGCTCCTGGGCTGCGCACCCCTTGGTGGGCCAGAGAGAGAATGGGGCTTAGACAGGGGAGGCCTGAAGGCAGTGGCGCAGCGACAGACAGGCACTTCCAGGCAGAACAGGCAGCGTCCACCCCCAAGACCTGGGGAAGGCCCAGGGCCTCTGACCTGCTGACCGCTGCTGTAACAAGGCCACCACGATGCCCCTGGTGAGATGTGGAGCTTCCAACCCTGGCCCAAGGTAATGTGGAGGTCCACCCAGACCCTCCTTCTGGGGCCCTGGGCCAGTCCAGAGCCCTGGCTCTGGGAGGCAGGAGGCGGGGAGCGCAGGCAGAGGCAGAGGGGGGCTGAGAGTGCAGGGATGTGGGAACGAGCCTGGCGGTGGGGGGAGGGGGAGGAGGGCCCTGCAGGTCTGTGTGGGAGGGGGAGAGGCTGTGTGTTTAAGTCTTTAATGTGTGTGCCCTGCCCGTGGGTGTGTGCAAGGGTGTGCACTGTGCAGTGGTGTCCGCAGCTGCTGGGGACAAGGGTGTGAGCAAGGTGGTGAGGAGGTTGGCTCGCTGCGCTGAGGGGAGAGTGGCAGGGTCCTGGCTGGGTGGAAGGGCGGCAGGCGCAGCCCTGAGCCAAGCAGGCTTGGGTTCCGCTGCTGGCTGTGCCCTAAAGAGGCCACTGAGCCGCTCGGGTCCCCATCTGTAAAATGCGGTTCACAGCAGTAAGCACTGCGTGGGCCCGGGTGTAGACAGAAGAGATGGTGGGGCGAGTACGTGCTCAGTGAGTGTGGTTCCTACTCAGCTTCTGCTCCAGTTATGCCAGTCGTAGCTGTGCAGTTGGGGCTGAGAAGTCAGAGAGCTAAAGGCCCAGCTCCCGGTGCAGCAGGTCCTGGTGCCAGAGCCACTCCCCCGGGTTGTTATTCTTCTCAAGGGCAAGGACTGGTTCCCACAGGGTGGGGGTGGGGAGCCCCACGGGCAGGGTTTGGGGTCCACTCATCTTGCTTGCAGGCGAGGGAGGCTCGAGAGAAGGTGCTGGCCATACCGCCTCCCATCTACGAAGACTCTTAGTGACAGCAGTGACTCACTGTCATTTGATTCTACTCTACAGCTCTTACTTAACCCTGCATCTTCCGGAAGCCCAGCCCCACTGAGAGGCGCTAAGGTGGTCCTTTCTGTGCTCCAACAACACGGGCTACGAAACAATCTTTGTGAAGCGAATCCTACTTTCCCACGGACTTGCACTTGCACCTTGAACTTGGAAGCCTCTGACCCCGCATCCCGGCAGCCCTCTTCCTCTCCTCCCAAGAAAGATCTAGATCCACCCTGGGTTTGAACCCTGGCTCTAGCACCTACTCCCAGAATCTCTCAGCCAAGTTTCATCACCTCTGTGAACCTCGGTTTCTCATCCAAAAAACGGGGATGACAACAAGGCCTCCTTCATAAGGTTGTGAAAATTAAATGAGTTACTACCTGCAGACACGTAGGACAGTTGTGGACACAGCAAGCCCTCAGGGCATGTTTGCTTTTGTTACCGTCATTATTTATGGCTACCTTGTCTGAGAAAGCGCCTGAAGGTGCCGCTGCCTGGAAGCTTGGGGACAGGGCTAGTGTTGGTACAGGCCTGCACACTTTTCACGTCTAGCAGTGGCATTTGGGCAGTGGCATTTGACACTCAGAAACAGAATAGGTCCCCATTTTACAGATGAGAAAGCTGAGGCTCAGAGAGGTCATGTGGCCTGCCAAGGATTCAGTGTCTGCGAGCCTCAATGTCAAGCATGCCGACACCAAGGCTAGGGCTTTCCCCCGCCGTCCAGTAACCTCTAAACAGCAGCTCGCCACCCCCAGTCTGGCCAGCTGAAACAATTTATCAGGTGTCTTTAGAACCAGGAACTTTCAGCCTGCTCACAGAGATTCTGCCTACAACCTCTCCCCAGCTGATAGACCCTCCATTAGCTATTCCCGCATGCTAACCGTTACCACTACGAGCAGTTGCGTTCGTACAGGGCTTTTCTGTGTTCCCAAGGGGAGGTCTTGCTCCTTGTTCATCAGACTCCAGCTGGTTGCGAGGTGCCCTGGTAAGTTACCCCTTTCTCTCGTGAAGACCCTGCCCACCTCCATCACCTCCATCAGTCCCAACAGGCAGGGGGTATTTCTCCTAGAGAAAGAGATCTCCACTCTCTCACAGGCAGCCACCTCCTCCCTGTCAGGAAGTCCTCCTTGCCCTCACACCTCAGTCTCTCTTGCTGCAGCTGATGCCCATTGTCCCAGGAAACATTCTCAGCAGGCTGTCTCTTCAGTGTATCAGGATGCTTTAGTGAGCCCTGGGCCTGCTCCTCTAAGATGAATCACCCACCGGGGGAGCGTTCTCTCTGGTCTAACTTCACTCCCTCCTGCTGTTACTTGACATTACTTCCAAGCTTTGAGGGAGGAAAAAGTCAGGCCAAGCCCTCACATGTGTCACTGATTTTCAGGAAGGGACTCTGCGGGGGCCCCGGGGGAGTCAGGGGCAGTTCAGCAGCCCCCTGTCCAACTCCTGCAACCCCCAGCTCTCCCAGGAACACGGTGTCCTTGTAGGGGCCTAAGAAGCCCTATCCTGGAGTCAAGGGCCAGCTAGAGAGGCAGCCAGGTCAGTGAGCCGGACAGAGCCGGAGAAGGGCTGGGGAGAACAGATGGCACCTTCTGTTTCCTCCCCAGCACTTCGCACCACTCCATGGTGGGAAATGCTGGCTGGCTCAGAGGTCCTGGACCTCCAAGGGGCAGGGCACAGCAAGGGGTGACCTGCTTGGGCTACATGAAAACCAGGCTCTGTGCTCCATCCCCCCACCCCACCTTCACAGCCTGCACTACCAGCACAATATCCCCAAAGTGCGTTCTCGGCTGCCCTGGCCGGGTCCTGTCCTGTCTCCGCACCGTTGCTCAAGCTGTTCCTTTAGCACCGAATGCCCTGCCCTTCCTTCTAGCTCTGGGCTTGCCTAGGTACCCTGTATGGTGCAGTGACAAGTCCCCTCCTCTTGTCCACTGCAAGTTCCCCACACCTTCTCATTCAACCAGCATTCATTGTGCACCTACTGTATACCGGGCCCTCTGTGTCCAACATTGTCCCTGACCATATCTCAACTTAATTAGGATAAGTCAGGTATGCACAAGTCCATGCACAGAAAAAGTGCTGGAAGGGCACCAAGAAATCTTTGAAACCTGTACAGTGTTTGGTTTTGGGGTAGAGGGTAGTGGCTGGCACTTTCTTCTATCTACTTTTTTGTGTTTTCCAAGTGTCAAAGTGAGTGTGTTATACTTCCGTAATGAGGGAAATAAAACCCAGTCAATGTTTCTTTTCAACAATGTTTTGATTCGTAATTTAAATAAAACCAACTCCTTGGCAGCTCACTGCTCCTACAACCAGCTATCTTGCACTTAGCGCGCCCTGCCTGGGTGAGGACTTTCATCTCCCTCTGGGTCCTGGGCTCCCTGAGGGCAGCTGCTGCTGTTTTCTTAGACCCAGCATGGTGCTGGGCTCAGAGTAGGCATGGGACACGCTCCTGGGTCTAACAGGAAACCACAACCGTACCATACGACAAGTCCAGGAGAGCCAGGAGATTTCTGCACAGGCGCCACTAAAGACCAATGAGGATTAGCCAATTACATGCCCAGTGACAGAGGACACCCTGGTTTATTCTTCATGTGACCAGCCATTGGCTAATGCCATTCAGTTACTTCACCAGGGACAGAGTTCTTGAGCAAATCTGCTGAGCCTTTCCCTCTGCTCCCACTGCTACATGCAATAAACTTTTGGTCTTTGTCCCTCTTCAGGAGGGTACTGTGCCAACCCTGTGCCTGTTTATTTTCCAACATCCAAAACAGTCTGTCTTGCAGCTTGAACTATACAATTTGTTCAAACATTTGCTTCTTTTGTTTCTGTTTCCCAAAACATTACCCAAGCAAATATTGCCTAACAGGTGCTGGGGTTCCAGGACCAGGGCTGGTGGCTCATGCTCACATTAGCCTGACTTGGGATTTTGGCTGTGAAAACTATGATTTCCTGGGTCGATCCTGAATTTCCAGAGAAAGGAGGGTGGTAATAATAGGGCTGTCCCACAGAAACGGAGGCTAGGAGTGTGACCTGCATCCCTGCTCTGGCTTAGCGTTCCCACGTGACCCTGGGAAACTCCCCAGCCTCTTGGAGCCCCTGTGCCTCCCCTCTGCCCCCAAACCCCACTCCCCAAGGCTGCTGGGAGCATGGAGACTCTATCCTTGAGCCCAGGGACACCTGGTGGTGGAGTGGGAGGTGCAGGGCAGAGGCAGGGGGCTCACCAGCTCTGTACCAGCTGCACCGAAGGTGTGCTCAGCACCCTGTCGGGAAGCAGGTTGATCTCTTTCATGATGTTGGCCAGGCGCACAGGCAGTTCCTGCCTGAGGAAGGTGAATGACGTTTTCTCACAGGCATTGCTGGACCCTGGTGGGAGAGACGGGGGTGAGCCCACAGAGCCACAAACCATCTCCAGGGGCAGTCAGCTAAACCCTTCATGGACTGAGGGGTCAAAGGGGAAGTGACCTGCCCAAGGGCGCACATCAAAGCAGCTGTCCCCATTCCCTGCTGTGCTTGAGCCTCCCACACCATGGGGCCTAATACTTCAGGGGGTGGCATCCTCTCCCCAACCCCAGCTGAACCCTGCTTGCCTTTAGCCACAGGGGACAGAGCCACTCCTGGGTCCATGTGAAGCTGCCTCTGGCTTTCATCACCTTGTTTCTCTTTCCTTCCCTCCCAGTAGACACTCACTTTGGGGGTTGATCCAGGGGGCAGAGGAGCCTGGAAAATCCATCCCTACCCATGGAAGGCCTAGCTGAGAGCAGCTATGCCTCAACCACCACGGCTGCAGGGTCCCAGTGTTGTCTCTGGCCCAGGCCACCTGACTCAGGCTGGTCTGAACAGAGCTGCCTCTGTATCAACGCCCAGCTATGTATGAGGCAAACGGGGCTTGAGGATGGGAGTCCAGATGCCTTGCTCCTGGGTCTGGCTTCAAGATGAAGAGGGCAGAGGTCTGCATATGGCCTTGTCTTAGAGTCAGGAGACCTGAGATCCAGTCCAGACTCTGCTTCCACCTCTGTCACCCAAGGCATGTCATCATCCTTTAGAAGGTCTCAGTTTCCCCTACTGTAACTACAAGTAGACCAAACTCTACTGTAAGTCCCTCACAATTGTGCCATTTCTGTTACTAGGGTCCAGTTTTGGGGGATAGCTTCCAGGGGCTGGGAGCAGCAGGCCCAGGAGGCTTTCCTGCATAAGAGAAGCTTAGGACTCAAACAGGGCAGGGGCGCAGGCAGACAAGTCCTGGAAACAGGTGCCCTATGTCTTGGCTGCCACCTCCCTACTCCCATCTCATCAGTGACGCAGCTGTAACTCAAGCTAGGCACTATCAACTCAACTCCTGAGAGACCGTCCCTCCACCCCCAATCTCCAGCTGGCACCATGGAAATACCGTGTAGACAGACAGGGCCCACACAATGCCTGTTTCAGCCGCCACGTTGGCACAGCCTTCCTCCTGTGCCAGAGCCACCCCCAGAATCCTGGTGGTGGATGATCCTGACCCAGGAACCCAGGAGTAGCCGGAAGAGGGTACAGGCAGCCTGACTCTACCTCACGGTGCCCCAGGCCCCTGCCTAGTTGGGCACAGGCTCCCAAGCTGGAATAGATTTGATCTTCAAGTGTCCTTGCCCGCTAGGGCAGCTGGGGTCCAGCTCTTTCAGAGGGTGGAGGTTCACTAGGTAGGGGCCTTCCTCCCATTGGCACCTTCTTTTGAAAGAGCCCCCTTCCCCCACTGCCCCCTCATTCTCGCTCAACTCTCTGTCCAAGAGTGTCTGAATCTTCTGGCCCGGCCCAGGTCTCCTTCCAGATGGCTGCACCTCCCAACCCTGTCTTGTTCCTCCCGCCAGCACGCCCCTTATTTTCTGTCTCCCACTCAGAGTCATCAGGTCAATCCTCATTACCCCTTTAGTGCCTGGATACCACCCCGCTCCCTTCCTGTCCTAACATCGAGGTCTCACCGCCCCTTACTCTCTGAAACCCCTCACAAAGCCCCGGAAGCCACCTTGGACCCCTCCTTCCCAGTGCCCCGGTTCCCATTAACAGTCCAGCCCAGGGGCCCAGCCGGCCCTGACTCCCCGTTAACCCCTTCCTGCCTGTACTCTTCCAGGCAACCCTTCCCTGTCACTGAGGGCCTCTCCTCTCCTCCGTCCTCCCAGCCACCCGCGAGCCCCCGCAGCCAGCCGCCTCCCGCTCACTGCGTACCGAAGTCCAGAAACTGCTTCATGGACAGGGGGGACGGGGAGAACTTGCTGAAGTGCTCGATGTACTTGGGCGCCCCTACCAAGGACGCATTCTTCAGCAGCGCCCAGACCCAGCGCATGGCAGCGGCGGCCGCGGCTCGGGCTCTGGCTCCGGCTGTGGTCCCCGCGCGGGCAGCGCTCGCTCGGCTCGGCCCAGCCCGGCCCAGCGACGCGGTCCGGCCGCCTCCTCCCACCCGCTGCCCCGGCGGGCCCTCCACGGCCCAGCCAATCGGCTCGCCGCGGCGCCCCGACGTCGCCAATGGCCACGCACAAACAACTCCCGGAGAACCAATAGCCTTCCTCCGCGGCACGTGGCTTCCCTCGGGGCCCGCCCCCTTAACCCCGTGCGTGTTGCGGCGGCCTGTTGTTTTGGGGAGGCCGCGCGGCGATCCGCCTCCCGCACATTCGCTCCCCTTCCCTCCGAGGGGTGGGGCCCGCCGGCTCTGTGGCTTCCTCTTCCACTGCTGCCTTTCTCTTGATCCCTCTTGCTCTTCACCTTCCGGGTCCTTTTAACTCTTCCTCCCCTGAATTGTCTAGGTGGCTTCCAACTAACCCCTTTCCCCCACAGGTACCTGCCTCACCTGTCCTGCGCTTTACCTGCTCTCTCTTCACGGGTCTTGTGGGTTCCCAGTCCAGATCACAGTGACCTAGCTCGTGAATATTTGCAAAATTCGGAACCAGGACGTAGGCCTATCCTAATGCGTCCTGCATAGGTGCAGCCCACCCGCTTCCGCAAAGATCTGGAGGTTCAGAAACGGCGGCGTTCTGCCTTTCCAGTGCAAAGACACCCGGGGTCAAACCCTCACGACTAGTGGCGGTGGGGGCAGCAGCTACACAGTGTCGGTTTTCGAAACACTTTCATTTTATTATTACCTAGTTCACCCAACTGAACACAAAGCCTTGGACGTGTAGCGCAACCACCTGCGAAAACAACTTTCTTGGCACCCGGCTTCCCTGGGGAAAGGTGCGAGGAGGCGATGTGTCCGGGGACAAGGAGCCCGCCCGGCCCCTGCGGCCCCGCCTTGCCGGGAGGACACGTAGTGCGCCGTCTTGCGGTCAAACGAGGTATGTCCCATGCTGGGCCTAGGGCCCTACTGGCCACTTGGAAGCTTTGCTCTGCCACCATTGGGTCATTGGGCCACATTTAATAAACGCCTAATGTATGCTAGGCTTTGTGCTGGGAACAGAAAGCACAGACAGGATCAAGACACCACCCTTTTCCTCTATCATTTCATCTCTCCGTGTGAGAGACAACGGCATAAGTAAATAATTAGTTATAACGGAACATGATTGCCATACGGCCAAACAGAGCACAGCTTCACAATGGAAGGGACTCTTAGCTGAATGAAAATCACTTATGTGCCAGGCACTGTTTGCACGCATTATCTCACTTAATTCTCAAGACAGCGCTATTGTACTATTATTATCCCTGTTTTATAGAGGAGGAAACTGAGACTCAGGGATCATTCTCAACTGCAAAACTGACCTTGTTACTTCCTTGCTCACAGCCTCTCAGCGGCACTCTCCTCCTCCCCAGTGCCTTTCCAGCTGTTCGTGGTCTGCTTTGGCTTAACTCTCCTCCTCTCCCTCCATTCGCCTGCTCCTCCCAGCCATACCTGTCTGCTGCCTTGAACCAGCCTCTAAGCTCTAAGCCATTGTAAATGCTGTCTCTTCTGTCTGGATCATTCTTTCTTTTCATCTTCACTCACCCATTCTTCAGGTCTTAGCTGCTTAGTCACCCCTTCCTCGTGGAAGCCTTCCCTGACCCTACCCAGCTGGGTTATGGGTTCCCTTCAAGGGCCCCTGAGATCTCCTCATCTTAGCATGTTAGCTCTAATCACACACAGCAGGAATTGTTTACTGACTCATCTGTCTTCCCCACTAGACTTTAAGCTCCGTAGGGCGAGGGTTGTGTCTGTAGATTCACCACTCTATCTCCACCACCAGGCACAGTGTTGAGCACATAGTAGGGCAGATAGGGTGAAAAAAAGTGGGGTCGGCAGGGAGACATGCCATAAGATGTCAGGGAGGACCGTTACACATCCATTGGGCTGGCAATTAGGAGGTGATTGCTAATGCTGGTGAGTGCAGTTTTCAAGTGCCCGAAGAATATATGGGATAATAAATATATGCAAAACGCCTAGCCCTGTACCTAGCAATAAATGGTAGCTATTACAATTGTTGTCAAAATTAAAGTAACAGGCTGGGTGTGGTGGCTCATGCCTGTCATCCCAGCACTTTGAGAGGCTGAGGCAGGAGGATTGCTTGAGATCAGAAGTTCAAGACCAACCTGGGCAACATAGTGAAACCCCATCTCTGCCAACAGCAACAATAACAACAACAATAAACAAAGTAACAAGGAAAAGGCCATGACTTCTGAGGCTAACTGTAGGAGCGGGAAAGAGATTTTCCACAATCCTCACCTTAAAGCTGGACTTCCACAAGGTGGGCTTTGTACTGGGATAAAAATTTCTTCTGCAGAGGCTGCTGCAGGGTGGGAACGGGAGTGGTGTGCTGTGGTGTATCAGTAGGCCAGGTTAGGCGATGCTGCGGTAATGGGAAAAACCCCAATCCCCAAATGCCCCACTGTCTGTACAGTGTGGGTTGGTGGAGGGGGGCTCTCAGGGCCTCAGACTGACAGAAACTTTATCCCCACACCGGCTTCCACAGTGGCAGAGGCGGGGACGAGAGATCTGGGACGGTTTCCCACCAGCAAGTGGATGTTTCAGCCCTGAAGTGAGCACCACTTTCCTCCTGCTTACAAGTCATTGGCTGGAATTAGTCACATGGCAATAGGGAGGGCCTAAGTCTAGGATGTGCAATCCCACATGTGCCCAGGTTGGGGAGAACCACCTTGAAGAGTCCTTTTAGTAAGTCCTTTTAGTAAGAACCAAGACCCTCTTCTGGACCAGTTTGGAGGTGCCACATCTCCAAGGACCTAAAGGAGCTTGGAATTATAGAGGGTCCTTTTAAAGTGGGCATTGTTGCCCCTCTGCCAAGTATGTTTCTTTCATAAAAGTTTAGGTGCACTAGTCCTGAAAATGACTTCTTATCTTCAAGAGTGTGTGTGTGTGTGTGTGTGTGTGTGTGTGTGTGTGTGTTCTCTCCCAAGCAGTGGCTCCCAGGAGGGGTCGGGGATGGGACACTGGCCAAAGGGATGTGCAAACACCCCCTTGTCTTAAGCAGGAAGTGGCTGTAAGGACCGGACTGAGCTGGGCTTTGACAGCCCATATATGGTGTTATTCCCAAAGAAGTGAATCCCATATTCTGGAAAACAGTGAGGTCTCTGAATGCTGAGTTCTGAGAGCTTGGCCACTCTGGGTAAGGGGTGGGGTTTTCCTGGGGGAGTTGAACATTCCACTGTCAGTCATCCCCGGGAAGGGCAAATCCTAGCATAGAGGCTGGGCACGGTGGCTCATGCCTGTAATCCTAGCACTCTGGGAGGCCAGAGGCGGGAGGATCACTCTAGGTCAGGAGTTCGAGACCAGCCTGAGCAAGAGCAAGATCCCATCTCCACTAAAAATAGAAAAATAATTAGCCAGGTGTGGTCAGGCATCATTGTGCTGACCTATAGTCCCAGCTACTTGGGAGGCTGAGGTAGGAGGATCACTTGAGCCCAGGAGTTTGAGGTTGCTGGAGCTAGGCTGACACCACAGCACTCTAGCTTGGGCAACAGAGTAAGATGCTGTCTCAAAAAAAAAAAAAAAAAAAAAATCCCAGCACAGGAAATGAAGGAGTGAGATAGGGGGAGAAGAGTGGGCATTGGGCCCTGGTGGAGGGAGTTGCAGCAAACACAGGGAGGAGGCTGGAAGGCTCCCAGCACAGCCTGGGTCTGTGAGTATCTGAACCTGGGTTCTGCCTGTAGGCTTCTCTGGGTAGTAATTTCCAGCCTTCAGTGAAGGCTCACCAAAGGTCATAGATTTGGAGAAAATTAAGGACCTATGCCACAATCAAGTTCAAAGGAGTCATGGGGAGAGTAGCCTCACTCCATTCCCCAGGCCTGCGTGGAGGCAACAACCTGAGGGCAGAGGAGGAAGCTGCTCCGGGAACCCCAGGAAATGAATGGCAGGAAGCAAAGCGAGGGCTTGATCCAAATGATGTGGCTACGTAAGCTCGATACTCAAGCACTCCTGAGGAGCTTCCAAAAGATCAGAGCTCCAGGGACTCCTGCCCGAGCCTGGGGGTGGACACTACAACCTTTCAGTCTTTGCAGCCTTGGGTCACCTGTTCACCTTCTGATCTTTCCATGGTGTCTAGGGGAGCTGGTAGGGAAACAGAGGCAGAAACGCAGGCTTTTATCTGAATTCAGCCACTGACTGAGCGCTCTCCTCTCTCCACCCTTGTACCTGGCCTCCCTCCTCTGCCCACTGGGACTAGCTGTTCCTACAGCAGAGCAGCCTCCTACCTCTTCCGACCCTGCACACCACCGCCCCTTGGCCCCCTTTGCCCCCACCCAGGGCCCCCCCTCCCAGTCCTCTAAGAAGCTGTTTTGGATCCATCCAGTCTACTCGAGTCTCTTTCTTCATCTCCCTCTTTGGACCTCAACTGTGTGTCTATGACCATCCCTAGGATGGGGCCATGCCTCTGTAAATCTTCACTTAAACCTCCAAGTCCCCACAGCTCGCTTTGTCCACCTAGGGGTCAGCTGGATGATGCCATTATCCGTTCAGATCGGACAGGGGTTGCTAAGGGGTGGGGAGGGTGGAGGTGGACGCAGCACGTACAAACTGGGAGCTGTTTATTGGTCACTGTGAGAAGCCTATGTACAAAGAAGGCACAAGGAGGGGGAGGGCGCCCCCTGCTACAGTACCATGGAAGGGGGTAGAGGCTGGGAGTAGGTTGCCAACGGGTCAGGAGAGGTTTTCTGGAACCAGCCTCAACTTCTAGAAGGGGTCTTAGGACTCAGCCCATGATGGAAGGGCAGAGCCAGGTTGGCTCTGAAAGCCAGGGGTAGCCAAGAACTCCACCTCTAGGCCCCCAGCCCATGGTCAGTGGGGGCAGAGTGGGGTCTGGCCAGATGGGGCAGGGACAGGGCTCCCTCCCTGCTCTACATTCAAGCGTCGCTTCCTCCGTGGTCTCGTAGGGTCCCTCCAGGCCCTTCTCAGGCTGGCTGGTAGTGGGGAGTCAGCAGTAGCATCTCTTCTGTGTCCTTCCAACGTCTGCTTGGCCCAGGATTGGTCCCCTCCTCTCTGTGGAGGATCCCACTGTGCTCCAGGGCAGTCCCATCCAGCACAGTGTGTCCAGGCTATCTGTTGGCGTGTCTATCTTTGTCTTTTCAGGCTGCGTTCCCTGCTAGTTCAGTCTGTGGCCAAGGAGAGAGGCTTCCCAGAGATCCATCAAAGAAAGCCATTCTAGGACCTTCTTTCTAGTTCATTTGCTCTTGGGTCTGAGCACTCCGGGTCCTGCAAATGCTTCCTGGATGAATTTAGGCAGGACCCCCAGCTCCCTGGCCTGGGTTTTGGGGAGCTGCACCTGGAGGCCCAGTGGGCTGCTCCCTGTCAGTAGTTTTACTCCCAACAGCAAAGTCGATCCAGTGACTGTGGCTCAAGTTGGATCCAGTGTGAAACGGGCAGGTGTCACCACATGGGGGTCTTTTCCTCCTGGCTCTGGTGGAGGCCCTTTGGCTTGGTTTTGGCACAGGCGGTGCTGGGACGCGGCATATCCACGCACCATCCATGGTGCACAAGCACAGTCCACGAGCAGTGGGCCCACGTGTGTCTGGGACCCAGGGCTGCAGTGTGCTGGGCATTGCGAGGTCCACGGCTCCAGCCCCCCTGCGGAGAGATGCCAGTGGCCAGACAGCACGTGCATGCGCTTGAAGAGGTGTGTGTGCCTGAGCCTGCTGGTGCCAGCCAAGGCAGTGGTCCCTGTGGACTGTCAGTGGCATAACTTATGATAAATAGGAAGAAAGGGGACACGGGGGCAGGGGAGGAGGATGGGATCTGGGACGACGTCAGTAGTATCGGTCTCGAGTCTGCCAGCTGGTCACCCAGTGCTTCTTGGTGGGCAGGGTGCTCCCTGGAGGTGGGTAGCGCTCCTCCTCGCGGATCCGCACTGCGTGGTACTTGGGCATGATCCGGTAATAGCGAGTCCGCTTAAAGAAGTCACACTGGTGTTGGGGGAGAAGACAACGTGCGTCAGCATCCAGCCTTCGGGCCAGTGGGAAGAAGCGCCAGCCTCTTCCTCCTACACCCAGAAGTCCTTGAAGCCAGGACCCCTGACTGCAACACGCCCATCTCCCTGCACTGAACCCGGGAGGGTGAGGTTCCCCACCCAGGCTCCAGAGGAAGGAGGAGTCGAGGAAGGCAGAGGTGAGAGGAAGAGGCAGATGGAGACCGAGGGGCAGCTGCAGAGACGGTGACGGAACGGCCAGGAGGGGTGGGGGTTGTCAGTTTGTCATCCCAGAGGGGTGGGTGCTCAGGAGGAAAAGTGCTGGTTCCCTGGAGCAGGTTCTCTGCTAGTCCCCTCCCCCAGGTGGGAACAGAGGTGGGGAATCATCCTGGATGTGCCCTGTGGCCTACAGAGATGGGGCGCGTAGCCTTGGCCTTGACCCTGTCCCAATCCCCAGAGTCATCACGGGGAGGGTTTTATGGCTTCCTCTCGGGGTTCCAAGTGCCTGAGGGGTCCAGGGGAAGGCAGGCGAGAGCCAGACCAGGAGGCTGGCGGGGGTCAGACAGAGTGGCCCACTCGTTGAGGTAGGGGGACAGGGTGAGGTCAGAGCAGACCCGGAGGGAACAGGAGCAGACAGGACAGAGTCAGAGGCCCCGGCCAGCCACGGGGCTCGGGGAAGAGGGCCCGGAGGCCGTGTTACCCGGGTGGGCCGGGGGCGGGGGGCTGCCCCCCTCAGTAGTCGTCGGTCAGCCTCTCTGTCTCTGATGGCTGGCTCTTCATCTCCGCCTTCTGCCTCTTAGCTTCATACAGGGCGCGAGTGCGGGCTCGCTTGAAGAAGCCGCACTGCGGAGGGGAGCAGGTGGGGGCCATCAGGGGGGTGCGGGGGCATCCTCGCCAGCAGCACTCATGGGCCGGGGCTTGGGGGCGAGGGAGCCTGGATGCTGGGGTCCCAGCCCCAGCTTGGTGGTGCGGCCAGAAGCCAGGGCTCCTGGGCCCCCCTTTCCACTAACCCAGGAAGGGCTGGACGCTGGGGAGGTGGGAGGAGTTGGGGGGTGAGATGGAATGAGGAACGGGATGGGGAGGTGCAGGAGGGAGAGTGTGCTGGCAGGAGGCCCCCGGGGTGGGGTTCCAGGGTGGGCTGGGTGCTAACCTTCCACAGCAAGAGGGTGACCAGGCCCAGCAGCAACAGCCCCGCACCCACGGCCACAAGCACCAGCCACAGCTCGATCTCGGCTGGCAGCTCTTCCACCAGGTCGGAGTCAATGTCCACAGAGAACTGGAGAGGGGAGGGAAGGGCTCAGTCTGTGTCTGTCCCCTCAGGCCCTATACTCACTTGTCTCAGGGCCCCGCTGTTTCACCTACTGCCAGTAGGGGGCAGCCAGGGACTGGGAAAGCCCCTGCCTGCCCCCTGACATCAGCAGGTCCATCACCCTCCTGTTTCTGCTGTGCACAGACTTGGCTCGAGAGCAGTAGCAGCCCGTAGACTGGGTTTGTGACCCACACGTCTGAGCTTGGATGCCAGCTCCATCCCTGACAAGCTGTGTGACCTTGGACAGGTAATTTCACCTCTCTGAATCTCTCATTTCATGCTCTCTGACAAGGGGATCACAATGCCTACCTCAGAATGGCCAAAAGCATGGGGTCAGGAGCCTGACTACTTGGGTTCAAGTCCAGCTGTGCTATCCACTAGCTGTGTGACTTTGGGCAAGTTACTCAACCTCTCTGTTGTTCATCTATAAAATGAGAATTATGATAATAATACCTACTGCTTAGGTTGCTGGGAAGGATTCAGTGTGTTTATTAACATGTGTAAACTGCTTAGAGCAACACCTGCTACACAGCAAACACTCCATAACTATTTACCAAAACACCAAAGAATGCATAGCATATAGTACCATTCTTTTTCTTCCCCTACAACGGAGATATATGTGAATGTGTATAAGTTTTTTTCGGACTACACATGATTTTCACTTCTGTTAAAATTATCTCGATGATTATTTTTTTTTAAATATAGATGATATAAAGAAAATGAAAGGTTCCCAGTAATTTTACTCTCCAGAAATATCTCCATAATCTCTATTGAGTCTCTTTCCATATTTTTTTTTTTTTTTTTTTTTTTTTAGACAGAGTCTCACTCTCTTACCTGGAGCGAGTGCCGTGGCGTCAGCCTAGCTCACAGCAACCTCAAACTCCTGGACTCAAGCAATCCTACTGTCTCAGCCTCCCAAGTAGCTGGGACTACAGGCATGTGCCACCATGCCCGGCTAATTTTTTCTATATATA